>CAXIWS010000535.1:0-55000 GCA_964036195.1 Sphaerolaimus hirsutus | reverse complement strand
AGATATCTGTGGCTTGGCGCACTGCTGGGCCGCTGCTGCACGTGGTAGACAGTGCATGTTTGTTACACTGGAAGTGTTCCTCCAAACGGTCCAGTTCACACTTTGCTGCATGGAAAATTTTCAATGGGCCCCAAATAGCGGCACACCCAATCAAAAGCTGGCCCGATGAAGGAAGAAACTGCATCAGCTTTACCACTGCGGGGATGGTTGCCTAAGTCCACTGACCATCGGGCGCCTGATGCTGCACTTCCATGTCATAGATGCACAAATAATTGCCATCAATCTCACGCCCAGATGTGCGCACACACACCTGGTTGTAGGGCCTGAACTTCTCCCTTTCCACCTGGGGGTTGGCATCCACTTTAGCCCAGACTTGTTCAAGCAATGAGTCTTCAATGAACAAGCCGATATTGCAGCCCGTGTCGATTTGACCGCGCATGGGCTGCCCCATGAAAAAGATCCTTGCAATCGGGTCGAGTGCCACCGTGGCGCTGGCACATTTTGGCGCATCACCATCGACCCGAGAGGCGAGTGGATACCACATGTCCATGTCCTCACTACTAAATGGCTGTTCCACTGCATGCTGTTGAGCGCTTTTGACCGATTGGTTTTTTCGAGTGGAGCAAGCCGGCCAACCCCGACTGGGGAGGCTGCCTTGCTGGCGTGAATCCGCGCGCTGCGTGGGGATGCCCTGCTCTTGGCACATGCGCATCATAGCTTGCCGCGAGTCGGCCTCGCTTATACCCTTGCGAGCTAGCGCATTCCTAACACGCTCTGCTACCTCCGGCTTGTACGCCAGTGATGATGGGTTCAGGAAGCAATCCGAGGCTGCATGCTGCAGTGGTCGAGGGTGCAGGAAATACGTGCACCACGTGGTCAAACCGGCACTGCCCCGGCGCGTGTCACTGGGCATGGTGCTGTTGGCGCCTCACAGGTGCCCTGCGCCCTCGATTCGACCTGCCAATTTCTGCGATTCTGGCGGCCACCTTGGCAAACATGACCCCCTGAATTGTCCAAGTGAAAGTTGTCTGAGCGGAAGTTGTCCGAGCGCGCAAAACAGTTTCCACCCTTCAACTCCTGTCGCTCATTGTCCATTTTCAAAATTGCCATGTCAAGCGACACTTTGCCCTGCTTCCACTTCTCATGCCAGACGTACCAGCATGCCAATGGGACGAGCGAAACAATTTCCACAAACAACCTGTCGCCGATCATCTTCTCGTGCTCGGCGTCGGCCATTGTGTCGCTGATGTGGTGGAAATTAGCAGACAACTGGGCGTACAGCTCGGCGATTGGCTCGCTGGGCTTGGCCTTGGTGTGATACCAATCCGTCACAGATGTGATGCGCTGATCGAGGCAGTAGAGGTTGGCAACTTTGTCAAGAATATACAAAATATCATGCCGCTTATCGATGCGCGTTGCAATGTAGCGCCTGTGGGCATCCCCTTCAGGCACTGCACAAACACACAATTCCAGAACATCTGTTGGTGTGTGTTGGGGACCCCCAGGGCCTGGAGGCACGTGGTGTGCAACCAAAACTTGAATGGCCCAGCAGAACACGTGGGGGTGCCGTCGAAATTCAGCTGCTTGCTGGCGGCGGCTGCGACTTGGCCGACACCCATGCGATTGCGTGAAGAGATCAAAGCCAATGCAGGTGTCAACTTCTGCAACCCATCGGACGCTGATGTGACAAAGCGATCGACGCCACAATACGCCACAATTTGCTGTATCAACGAATGACCGGCTTCGGTTGTGACCATGATGTGTTCTTCCCTGGTCCACAACCATGGGTCAGTTGCCACTGTGGAGGACACCGCTTTCGGTGCGCTCAAGGAGGAAGTAAGTTGCTGCTGCGCCAGCTGTTTTTGCAATTGTTTGATCATCGCGTCTTGCTGCGAGACGCGTGCATTAATTAACGCCGTGAATCGATCATAGTTGGTCACGTTCGTGGCGCTCGACCCCCCACTGCTGTGACCTGATCGGCTCATGTTGACTTGCGATGGAGCACCACTCCCCCCCAGGCCAACGGCCTGAGAGGCAACCAGGCTCTGAAAAGTTGGCGAGGCAGGCCGCTCCGGCCTGTAATCATCCTTGTCTGCAGAGTTGACTGGCACAAAAAAAGGTGCCCCCCTGCTTGACTTTTTGTATGCGTTTATGAGGGCAAGTGCTTTGCGACGGAGAGCCCCGTCATTCAATTTGGTGGGGTAGGCACACGTTGGCCAGTCCCCTTGGCGCTGGGCCAACAAATTGCACACTAAATTGACCAAGTCCAATCAGGTAACGGTTTGGTCTGTCGGGTCCAGACACTGGTCAACAAAATGCCGCAACTCTGCGGGAGATCGACCAATGTGGGCAGCCTGTGCCACTGCCGCCACTCTCTCGGCAGCCGCCTCGGCTGCCACTTGCACCGCCATTTCCTTGTCGGTAGGCGGCCCCTTGCTGCGCACCGCGTGCGTCATGGCATCCACCCAAGTGCGGATGCGCGCCGTGGTCGCCCGGCCCACTGCACACCGCTGTGCCGCTGCGCGTCGCACATGCTAACGGCCACCGGCAATCACTGCCGGCCCACCTGTTCAAGACGCGGGCGGACGCGCAGTCTAGATGCCGAGCGGCTTGCACGTGTTGTCACGGCCTGCCACGGTGCCAGTTGTGTGCTGCGGGGCTGGAGTCAGGCACCTGACTTTGTCCAGAAGTCAGGTACAAGTAGATACGATCACCATGTTGTAAAGTGCCTCTTTGCACTTTATTATTTTTTTAGATGAAGTGTCAAAACACTTTGACAAATAATTTATTTAGTTAAATAGAGCACAGCAGGTAGAAGATAGATTTTGACTCAACACACAAATCAGTGAGAGTAATAAGACAAAGCAAAAGGCTCTCTTAAATACCCCTGGGTAAAATGAGGTTGCACTGGTGAGACGCAGTCAACCAGTGCATGCAAAATGGTGCCAAAATTCAAATGGGGCAAGTGCCCCCACATTGCGAAATAATGTGTGTATGCACTGCGGTACACCTGCAACAATTCTGCTAGCACAAAATTGAGTTATTTTAGTACGCAACTGACCGCAGTATGCAACTTGTCAACTAGTGTGCAGGCCGCCATTATACTTGTAAAATTTTTACATTAAAATACTCGCCTCGCTAAACATTCATCACCCATTTTAGCCAGCAGTGGAAGTCAGCCGCTTTTCCCCGATAGACCAATGGATAAGTTCACCCGGATGTTCGAACACGCGAGCCAAAATGTGCGTAGTACAAGCGGCAGCGACTCCGCCAGTACGACGCAGAAAACGGAGAGTTCCCATGCTTGAATTGAGAGTTCGTAATTTTGAAAGATCTCAAACTTCGGTGATTTTGTGTTATTTTATTACGGCTGTTGTTTTGTTCCTTTATTTGCATCGCATGCCTAGCGCTGGCGCTTGATTTGTTGACTGATTTCGTCTCAAACATCCAGACTTTTCAAACAAAAGATCACGGGGTCAAAAGATCACGGGGTCAATTAATTCTTTTTACCAAAATGTAAAAAATTGGTAGCTACTCCGCCGTTTTGATACCTTGCAATTTTGCACCCAATTTACAAATTATCAGTGGGTTTTTTTAAATTGTGTTTATGATTTTTCTTCGTATTATCTCTGCATGCTACCATGTATTGGAAGCTGTAATATTTCAGCGTGATACACAAACAAGATGCCTCCACATACTTTTGAAGTATGAAAAAGCACTGTCAATGTAAATATCCACATTCTATTCTAAACTTGTTGACACCTCTAACTTCAACTTCTACACAACATTCCATGGCCAATTTCACTTGTTGAAGTCACGAATGTTCGATGAAATTCAATATGCAAATGATTTTACATAGAAATGGGATTTTTTCATGCTCTTTACCTATTATTTTTGCGTCCATTATCATTCTAAAATTATTAATTTTTTTAGCTAAAAACACTTGTGCCCTACGCGTGCTCCTTGATTTCGTTTCTGTTTTCTGGTTTTGCAGTTCATAAAAAGCGAGTGAGTCATTCGCCCATAAAGAATTGTCTAATTTTGTCCTTCATTTTCCATCGTTTATAAAATGTATTTCAATTCGTTCAACATTGGCAAATACTGTGTTCCATGGCACTGGCAAATACTATGCAAATCCAATAAAAAGTTCCATGTGATAAAAGGTGTTTTTTTTTGTTTTTTGAACGTGATAAAATAAAAAAGATACCCCCAATAGAAGGTAAATATACCACATGATATATACCGAAGGTAAATATACCCGAATTTACTTCATTTAACTGTGCGTCTATCAAACGTGATTTGCAGTCAAATTATTAATTGAAGAGCAGTACAAAGTGTTGATCAAGCCCCTGATTCATTTCACAGATTGTTATAGTGATTATGTTCCTTGCCAGGTAACCAAGGTTACCTATTTTCATGATCATGTTAGCCACAAAAATGTACTAAAAATCTGGTTATTTTTGATCAACACTGCCACTATCAAGCAAATCCCTTTTCAACATCACTGCGTTTCCTCAAAATATCCCAGGGTGGTCAATTGCGCATATTCATTATCATTTAATCTATTTTCAGTTGATCTAAGCTCATTCAATACATCACATCTGGGTATTCTTAGTTTGTGAGAGCAAGACTGTTCATAAAATACATAAAAGTTTGTCCAAACTGTCGATATTGTGATATACCGTATTTCTTCTTTTATAAACACCTTCCCGATCAAGTCCGGCCCCCCATTTTTTATTTTACTTCTGACGTCCTATCTCTAGTTCTAGGACGTGCCAGAAGCTGAAACTTGGGGTAGATATTGGCGCAACCCCCCTCTACTTCGCTTGAATTGGAAGGGTCGCGGCGACCCCCTACAGGATGGGTCACCCTAAGTGCAAAAAATTTTTGTGGCTTTTTAGTGTCCCACACAGGTCCAGCCCCCACTGATTTCTTGCACTGCAGGTGCCGTACCTCCAGCTGTGGGTGGGGTAAAAATCTACAATTTTGGGGATGTGTTGCCAACACCCATCCCCTACTATACACTGGCCAGGCGGTTTTTGGCAACTCACCACAGTGTGGGGTGCAGCATTCAAAATTTGTCAAAACATTACTGTCCCACACAGATCCAGCAGCCAGTTGAATTTAAAAAAATAAACACTTGTGTTGTTTTAACACTAAAGTGATTGATAATGTCAAATAAGCATTAAATATCCTCTATAAATATCTTATCCCACTGAAAACTGCCCACCACATGAACCAACCCCCTAAAGTGGCTGACAAAAAATCACTTTACAACTTTTTTATTAGACACTTGAACTGTTGGTTTACAATATTTTATAGAGGAGGGTTAAGGGTTTTAAGTTGTGTAAAAAACCTTAGCTCCAAAAAGCCTTCATACAAAAATTTGCTTGGGGTAAATTTAAGATTGTAAATTTTACTTATTTTTGTTCCTGCAATGATGTCATTTTTTCAATTCGAAATTCACCCCAAGCAAATTTTGTTATGAAGGCATTTTGTAGGTAAGGTTTTTTACACAACTTGAAACCTTGAACTCTCCCCTACGTGTTCATGTGTTTATTGGTTTTGTCTCATGGCAACTTCACATATAAGTTCACCGTGACTAGTAAACAGTATGTTTTGCTGAGTTGCACCAATCTGCTAGCATTTGTGGCGTTTCCTACGTGTGAGCGAGTTTGTCGTAAGGCGGATTACAGATAATTTAAGAAAAAAAGAGGCCACGTCGACCTCTGTATCACAGTCTTATAAATCACAATGTTTTGGACAAATTATGTGTACAAAGTTTCCTATCCTATTTTACAGCTGATCATCGGTCATAATCCCCACGAGGAGAGCCATGGCTGCCGGCGCGGTGTCGATTTGACTTTCTGTGATCTGCGTGAAATTCTTATCAAAGATACGTACGCATGTGCATGAGCCATCGTTTCGAGCATGCATGTATATTCTTAGATCATTCATGTAATGTATTAATCCCGTGTGCGGTTTTATTTTTAGAATTCTGTCATGTTAGAAAACGCATGTGCACCGTGTTGCAAGAACGAGCATCTGTTCATGGTATGCTTTATGTGATCATGTATGAGTTCCCTGTGATATTGACATCTCGTTGAACTTTGTATCCATTTTACCTTTTCCTGACTATTTCTTGCACTCATTCTATCCGCGCAGTTGCATTTTTCGTTCGATGATATAAAAATGTGTGTCAAACGTCTCTGTGTGCCAGCATGGTTACATTTAACAAACATGTGTGGTAGGTCAAGTGCAATTTTGACCGATGACGAACTGCAGTGACTGCAAAACAACATTTCATTAAATGGATATCTAAGTGCATTGTGTCTGGCCTGTAGCCAAAGCCAGTGAGATCCCGCAGTTGTTTTTAAGTTTAATGAGCTGTTCCATTCCAAAGCATCATACCTTTTCGCATACGTATCATGTGCCAACACGCGTTTGAGACAAGCAGCTTTCCACCAAGTATTTGAGTATTGTTTCAGCTTATTTTTACTCATTTTGTTAATATCTCCCAAGGATAACCCCAGGGCTGTTCCGTAAGTCGCGGCCCTTGTTGCGATGGAGCTTGAAACGCGTGTAACTTTACTATTTTCTTCGCATTTAATCATATAGTCATGTGCTGTTTTCAGTAGTCCATTTTGTGTGTTGCATATATATTTATTGTAGTTTATGGTGTGTCTCTTTAATCTCTCTGAAGGAGTTACCCCTCCCATATCCAGTAAAAGCGAGTCTGAGCATGTATGTTTTGAGAGATTACTGGACAGTTTCAGTGTTTGCAGGTAAAGTTTATCTAGAGCGTCAAAGTCGACACTTCTTGCGCCGGTCAGCTCTAGCCCATGCATTATTGCGCTTTCACAATAAGTTTTCCAAATGTGGTTTGCGTACCACAGTGGTCGCCTACTTTTTTTGCTACAATGTGTGACCAATGATCTCAGGCTGTTTCCCTTATGAAGGGCTTTTTGTCTATGTTTTGCGAATGTATCTTTACCGCTGGTAAACGTGACGCCTAGGTATTTAATTTCGTCCGTCTCAGTAACAAACAAGTTCCCTCCATTTTTTGACGTTCCCAGGCGCCATTTGCGTATTACGTCTGCCTTTTTACCCCATTTCATAACGTAGCTTTTTGCCGGATTTATTGCAACGTTCCAATTCCATCCCCATCTGGTAAAAATGTCCATAATCTGTTGTAATTCAGGCTCTGTATTGGCCGCTAGGCAGATGTCATCTGCAAATAGCAGTATTGGCACCTTTTTTTCTCCAAGTCTAGCGCCCAAATCTGACCGGTCCATGTGCAAACGTAAATCCGCTATGTATAATATGAATCCAGTTGGTGACCAGCTGCAGCCTTGTCGCAGCCCGATTGGGTAGTCTTTCAAATCCGATATTACATTGCCAAACTTAAGTATGCACTTTTGGTCTTCGTAAGTATTTGCAATTGCCTTTATAAATTTGTGCGTATACCCGAAATGGCTCATTTTAGCCCATAACTTTTGTCTATCCACCCTATCAAATGCCTTAACGGCATCCACAAAACAGGTGATTAAACTTCCTTTTTTCTTGTCAGCATATTTTTTACAGGCTTGTAGAATTAGTATATTGTCCAATGTTCTCCTCCCTGACCTAAAACCACCCTGTACATCACCAAATCCACCTGAGTTTTCAAATGCGCTGAGTGTCCGTTCATTTAGAATTGTCATGTAAAGTTAAATTACGTTACAACCGATTCCCAACGTACGGTAATTCTTTATATCCATGGTGCTCCCTTTTTTGTGTAGAAATACCATTTCGCATATTTTATCCTCGTTTTGGATTTTTTCTCCATTAAGCCATCGATTGTATAAGTTTACCAAAGCATTCATGCGTGAAATGTCGAGACGTTTCAGTGTTTCGTGTTGAATTACAGAAGTGCCTGCTGACTTGCCATCTTTCAATTTTTTGATTGATCTCACTAATTCCTGTCTGTCAATAGGCATATCCAATTTATCTCTCTCCTCCTCAGTGACTATATCTGCTCCTAGCCAAGTGCGTGCGTCCATTTTAGATGCCCCTGGATTGCGTGTCATCACTACACTCCATGCTTTGTCAAGTTCGGACCTTATGTCCGCGTCATTTGTAATTATCCCGTTTTCATTTTCAAGTGCTATTGCTTTGAAAGCAGGTTTTTTGTAGGTGTTTACCTGTTTATATATTTCCTTCACACTCCACGTCTTGTTATTCGCCGCATTTTTCGTGTATAACAGCTCATCATTCATGTATTTTTGTTTTTTGTATTCATTTAATTGTCGGCGCGCTATTTGTAGAGTCAGTAAGTCTGTACCAAATCTAGTATTGCATTTGTTTTTCTTGACGTGCCTGCGTGCTTTGTTTACCTTCCGTGTTAGTTTTGCCTCATAATCGTCAAAAGTTTGTTGGGTGCGTCCCCCTGGAGGGAGCTGTGGTTTCGCATGCTTGTGAATCGAGGCGATTATTTCCTTGTGAGTGCTGTTTTCGGTGATCGGGTCTTGTGCTAACACTGGTCGTAAGCCCATAAGTTCCGCCAAATCAAATTTTTTCGGTTTCTGGTTCACGATTTCCCTTTTTGATATGGCATGGCGACTACTCACTGAAAATCGTGACCAAATTGCGTTGTGGTCACTTATTAGTTTGCTAAGCTTGCCATCCTCATCTACATTCCCATGCGCGAAGGTTAAACTTGGTCCCATGTAACATACCAGATCGATTATCGACTTGCAGTTTTTCCGTACAAACGTCCATTTACCGGTCATTCTTTTGTTAGCAAGTGTCACCCCAGAGTTTTTCAACCACGCTCTAATCACTCTACCGTTCTCGTTAATTGAAGCGCTGTTGCCATTTATCCCCCATTTGTCGGCGCCGATGTGACCATTCATATCACCACATACTATTGTTGAGACGCATTTCGACAGATTGCGATGACAGATTTCGGTGATTTCATGGAGGATGCGTTCGTTTAAGTGTAAAGTAGCATTATTTTTCTTCACCTTGCCGTTGTTTTCAAGATAAGTAAGTACTAATGCCACCGTTTGCGTGCCTATTTTTATCATAACATGTAAAATTCTATCTTGCAGATCATCTCCACGGACATTTCCCACAAATTTCCCACAGAGATTCTTTTTTATGTAAAGCGTCAGTCCTCCCGCCTTACCATTATCTTGTTTGAAGCGACTGAAAGTGTCATATCCCTTTAAATCCGGTATATTTAATCCATGTACTGCTTGTGTTTCGCACAGAGCCATTACGTCAACACCTAGGGTACTGCTTGTGTTTCGCACAGAGCCATTACGTCAACACCTAGGGTATTATTTACGTTATTCACTGTGTCCGGTAGCGCGTTAAAATTATTCCTCATTGCCCGGACATTTTGGTAGAAAATCGACAACGAATGACGTTTGCGTCCAGAGAGCGTTCCAGATAATTTCGAGAGTGTATCCATGCATTTACCAATCCCCCCAATCGCAACCCCAGCGCATGTACTCGCGATCCCATTTGTTAAGTTCTGATTTTGTGCATGTGTAACATCATCATCCATCGCCGCTACCATTGTGATTAGTTTAAGTAGGTACGCCATTATAATCCAAAATCGCAATGGATTGCACCCGGTCTGTTTTCTCATTAATTTATATGACAACGTCAGAAGACACCAAGTATTCAGAATTTTCCATAACCGGTAAACATGTGAACAAACAGAAATGCGCAATTGATAAAACGTAATCGACCATAAATCACAAAACACGTCACCATAAACGGTACCCGAGCAAGTTTTGGCAGAGCAGTTTTTTTTGCGTAAAATAGCGTATCCATGTAATGTTATGCCATCTTTTAATTTTCCATCGTATACTCTAAAGTGGTAACTGATGCCAACTCTGTGCCCCGTGCATGTAAGGTAATAAATTCGACCAAATAATTCACCATAAATATTCGACACCCTCACGGACCACATTTGCCGTTGATCAACGTAACACGCGTCATAATGCCTGTAAATAAGGGCATCGTTACACAAGCATGTGAAGTAGTTGTAATGGGTTTCTAGAGCAACCTTGTTAGCAATGTCTCGATTTCCTTTTCCAGCTATCATCAACCCCATTTTTTCACCCATTTTTCTTAACAGAGTGTTTTCCTTAATACTTGTCTTCAAAAGTATGCGTAAAATCACCTTATTTACCACCGAGAAATTGTAGAGTCCCTGATAATGTCGCCGGAACCTTCTGTAAAATGACCGGTACCGCGAGAATTTGTTCCAATTCCGTCTGCGACGCGCATGTGACCGTCTCGCTCGAACCGGCGATCGCTTGACTGCGTTGAGTGTGATTTTTAGGGCATACGTGCATACAACATGTGAAGTGTACTTTTCTGCAAAAACCCACGTGTAGAGATGCATCCGCTTTAACATCTCTCTACATACAATCATGTCAAAGACCGAGCTCGGATGTAAACTGTCCGATTTTGTCCCATATAGGTAGGACGAGGCACGTTCCAGAGGCATTTTGCACATTCGTTCAGAATTTTCACATAGCCATTTTATAGGTTTCAGCACCAAAACGCGCGGGTTCAGCTCAAAGAATTTTTCCGTTTCCGCTTCAAAATTGCACATGTAAGACTGCATGGCCTCTACTTGCTGCGCCGTTACGCCATTTTCAATACTTTGGTGCAAAATTGGGTTGTGCGGCGCCAACACGACCACCGTGTGCGACATGCCCATGCGGTTCAGCCATACCAACACTCTTTCCAGAAGTTTTTCGAGGGGGTTCAGAATGGTTTCATGCCAGCAAGCAATTCTAGGCTCCATGCTTGTTGACATAGAGGACTCGAAAAATTCGGTTGCTGCTGAATCGAGGCAGCAGCGTATCAGTAAAGCGTCATACTCTTGCGCGGGTCTAAAGCATTCCATAAGCAGTGGCAGAAAGCATCCCATCCGGCGACCACTAAACATGCCCCCAAATTCAGTCATTTGAACCGCCCATTTGCATTGGCGCCCGAGGCTGAAAGATTTGAAATTTCGTTGTTCACCCCCGTTCAATACCAAGAAGTAATTTTGTGCAAAAGATGTCAATGAACTTAGCACCAACCGAGCAAGTTCATTTCTCATACCATTTACTGCACTGTCACCCACCAATAAGATTTTCGATGACCAGTGCCGCATGTCCGTGGAAATTGACTTTACTGAATGATCTACGTCGAAAAGTTGGCGTGTAATAGCATTTCTATACGGCGCGTTTGGTGCCCATTCTGAACCTTCCCCAATTTTCATTATCAAGTCTCTCACACTAATTTTTCCACCCCCGCACATAGGGTTGTCCACCATGTAGCCGGTCAGATTTGTCATTCCACCGCCAGCAGACGACATAATCGCGGAAAATGTCTTTTTTGTCGCCATCGGTAAATCCCCCGCACGTACCTGTGTAGCGTTATGTGTTGATCCAAATCCTGTACTTGCATTGGGAAACCCGTGTCTCACATTGTCGATGCGCGGGTCACCGTAGCCACCTGCGCCGCCTTCATTACAAAATCCGCCCACGTAGTGGCTGTTGTAGCCGCGCGACCCACCCCTGGCAGTGTGCGTAATCGTGCTTTCCGAGTAAGGCTGTGTCGCAAGCAATGGTATTAGACGTGCCGGTAAAGGTTGATAGTTATAAGGTAAAAAGGTTTCAGTGGTACACCCCCCGCCATTTACACATGTATTTGCCGTTTTACGCATCAACGTTTGTCCCCTCGCGAACCATCTTATGTTTTTATACATCATTTGATTCTCACATCCATAAGCACCATTTTGAGCACCCCAAAACAACCCTCGAACCGTATTTAAGGTAGAGCGCGCCGTGCTGAGAAGGGGTTCCCTGATGGCACCCCCCCTATCCCCGTGTGTTGCGGAAATGCCGCCAGAATTTTCCTTGCCCCGTTGCTGAAAAGTTGATTGAATTTTTGTATTGATGTGTAAAGTGTATCCCCGGTAACTGACTATACTACCATGCTTGTGTAAAAATCGAACCATATTTTGCGGTCCAAAGTGCCAGCCGAAACGCGTTTTGTGGCTCTCTAGATTGGGGTTGGCAGACCAAACCCCCGTCGCCGTGTACTCTTTGAATTCCGTGTCAAAAAGGCGCGTTTCAATGGCGTTTTCGGTGTGCAATTTTCCTGTGACCAACTCATTTCGCACGATCATGTACGCCTCCCCTAACAACCCCATGTAAGGATCACCCCAATGTTTGCGGCTAACATCCGGCTGCAGTACCTTCGAGCAGATAAGCGCGTATATATTGGATATTTTACCACATTTCGTTTGCAACCCCTGACCAACCTCAACGTCGAATTTCTCTACCCCTAGCAACAGTGCCGATCTGAAGTCCCATTTACGCGCCAAACTGAATGGATAGACGCCGCAGCTACGTAATGGCTGCGGCATCAAATCATCGCTGACGTATTCGTAGGTGCGAAACAGGTATGCCGGAAGATGTTTGTTGATCGCAATCGTAGATTGTAGCTGCGGTAAATGTTGTGTTAGCATCGGATCATCAACACATTGCTTCCATTTTTCTACCCCATCATTACGCCGTCCCCATGAGCCAGATAAATATATGCTTCTGTTTTCAACACGTATCCAAAACTTTACGTCATTTGCGAAAAGATAGCTAACCGCAGTTAGCCACTTAAGAAAAACCGTGTATTTATTTCTAATGTTTCGGTTTGAATTCCCCAAATTGTCGTTTTCGCCAATGATGTGTATGTTTACCGGATCAGATCCAACAATCTTACATGTTTTATCGTTTTTCATCCCGTACATAACCGACCAAATTGTATTGCCCCTATCGTAAGAAGCTGACCTTTGATAAACAGTCTGTATCCAAAACTTTCTAGCTTGTATAAAAAAGCAGCTAACCACTTTTAGCAGTGCGTTGAAGGCCGGAGTTTCGATCGCGCTTTTTATGTCCGTTACCTGTTCTTTATCAAACCATCCATTGCCGCGTGGTAGCTGCGCCCACAGTTCTATCGCCCGAAAATACCACAACCGCCAAGCGTTATCGTACATTCCCGCCGCATGTTTGTGATGGCTTTTTGCCAGCGCGCTGATGCGTCGCATTTGTTCGTGTGTCGCGTCGCAGTGTACCGCTTGTAGCTGAAAGATGTAGGCAATTAGTGTGATATAGGGATGTTGTGATCGTGTATCGCCAAAGGTAGTACATATCAAGTATATTTTTCCCTTTATTCCGTCCATACATGATCTCCCGCCCGCCCGGTGCGTTTTGGCAGCATGCCAATCAGTTGTGTAAAGCCCACGTAATGTTCTATCACTAACCCGAATCAACGCCAAGAGCATACACGGGTAAACTTCATCCTCGCCATCCAGTAACACCGTGTAAGGCCAGCATAGACTCAACATATCGCTGTACTCAAGCGCTGCGAAGTGGATGGGTGCCGGCCCCATCACATTTTCCAGTTTCGGTAAATCTTCCGGCAATTTTGCACCCTTTCCCAAGTCGGCAACTTGTTTTTCAAGCGAACGTACGTACGTTGCCAAAATATGTACCGTACTAATATCAGCCGGGGCCGAGCCATTACCCGCCTCTATTTGGGATCCGAGACGTTTCACGAGTTCATGTACGCCCCGTCCGATAGCCGTTTGATTTGCCGAGACCTGAGTCGGTAAATTTTTATACTTTGTTAGGTTAGTATTTTTCACCTTTAAGACGTTTTCTGAAAATACATATGTTCGAACATCCCTTGGTGTGTTTAATTGAGCAACTTTCCGGTAATTTACATTTGGTTGGGTGCCTGTCCCGTTTTTATCGCTACCACCATTCGGTGTCAATAACAAGTATCTGCTAACCTTCACATGTTTTTGTTCTAATTCCCCGCCCGATAAGTCCGCTTTACACACCGGTGAAGAGCTCACACGTTCAATCGCCGACAGCACTATTTTCTTCTCCGCCGTACCTTTCTGTGTAGGGTAGAGCATATTGTAGTTAATTGTTACATGTAGGGTTATTAGAAGTGTTATCGCGATCCATACCCCCATTCTGAAAGTGTCCCAGCCCCCCTTTGACCCATACAATCGTTGTACATCCACACAGGTAAAATCAGCGTATGTTGGAGCACTGCCAAAAAAGTAACCATGTGCCATTCTAACCTCATTACTATCCAATCGGCGTTTCTTTTGTGTTCTATCGGTTTCCATCGCGGCGGTATGTCCGTCTCCACCATCCATCACCTCGCCCGACTCGCCAGACTTATTCATAACTTTACAGGTGCTGTTGCTGTCGGGTGAAGAACCAGATTCGCCCGTTCCTGACGCCCAGACCGTACTTGTGTTCGACCGGTATGAATGAAATGAGGTATTTAGAGGGTCTCCCGCCAGGTGAGCAACATCCGAGTAGCAATCAGTGTTCTTGGACATGTGCCAACAAATCCAGTATTTAGAGTAGATAAAACGTGCGTTTACAAAACAAATTTCGCTGTAAAGTACAAGGTATATGGGATAGATAACGTTGTCGTAAAAAGAATGAAAGTCCAAAAAACCTAATAGAACACCAAAATATCCTCTCCGTAACCTCTTCACGGCCTCGTGTCTATGTATCAAGAAAAACCGGTTTTCCGTTTTTTCTTTTTATTTCCGTTTTCCCCTAAAAATTATTGTAAACCAGCAGTTCAAGTGTCTAAAAAGAAAGTTGTAAAAAGTGATTTTTTGTCAGCCACTGGAGGGATTGGTTCATGTGGTAGGCGGTTTTTGGTGGGATACAATATTTATAGAGGATATTTAATGCTTATTTGACATTATCAATCACTTTAGTATTGAAACAACACAAAAGTGCTTATTTTTTAAAATTCAATATGGTGCTGGACCTGTGGGACAGTAATGTTTTCATAAATTTTGAATGCTGCACCTCACACTGTGGTGAGTTGCCAAAAACCGCGACCCTTCCAATTCAAGCAAAGTAGAGGGGGGTTGCGCCAATATCTACCCCAAGTTTCAGCTTCTGGCACGTCCTAGAACTGGAGATAGGACGTCAGAAGTAAAAAAAAATGGGGGGCCGGACTTGATCGGCAAGGTGTTTAGAAGTTTTTTTATAGAACGGCATACCTCCAATAGAACGACACCTCCAATAGAATGGCAGGTTTTGGCACGTTTTTGCATTCACAAAAACAATAGAACAGCAGCCTCCAATTGAACGGCACCTCCAATAGAACGGCAGGTAAAATTATGTTGGGAGTGTGCCAAAACACAAAACTAAAACAAAAACAGATGATGGGAACATTCAAAGTAGTTGTTTGTTTGTTTATTGGTTTTGTCCAGTGGCAACTACACATAATAGTCCAAGTTTCCTAAGACAATATGCTTTGCTGAGTCGCACCAATATTTTCAAAATTGCGAGAAACCCTGTAAACGTTTGACGTGAGGAATGTGTTGAAGAAATCGGTGTAAATGTAAATGTAAATGTGAGAATGTATCTGTGTGATAGAGAGTAGAATGTCGGAAATGTTAACGTGATATCACAGTAAGATCTGGGATCAACTATCAATTTATCAATGACTTCTTCCAAAAATTTTCCAAATTTTCAGCATTGAGACGAGCCGTATGTCCACGTGGAGAGCTGACTAGCTGCCGGCGCGGTGTAGCATCAGCTGTCGAACTTCGGCTGGTATATCTGCGCAGCATCTCCCGCAGTGGGATGCGTCGCCGGTGTCTCTCATTTGAGGCACCAAAAATTTGTGCAAGAGAATTTACGTGCATTTACATAACATGTGCAAGAGAATTTGGTCATGTGCTATGATATGTGTAATCAACCATGTGCGTATCTCCCAAGTATGGGTCAAGGTTTAAATGAAATAAACTACCACCAGATTTTTGGTTAATCATAGTATGACATATGTTAAAAGGCATGTATGCCGTGTTGTTTAATTGAGCATCTGTTCATCGTGTGTTTGACATGCTCATGTATCAAGCGCTTATGCTGTTTACATCTGGTTGCGTCTTGGACCAATGCCAATTTCTCAAGTTTCAACGCCGGGTTATCCACAGGTATGCAACTACATGATGTTGTGCTGAATATTCTCTGTAGTCGCCGCATTGTGTTTGTGTGTTGGCAATCTGAAAATAGGTGCGTCAGCGAAAGCATAATTTTATTACTTTTCGAACTGCAGAAGTCACATTGTAGCATTTTGTTCTGCGGGTATCTTAAGGCATTGTATCGTACTTGTAGCCAGAGAAATTCTTCATTCGACACCGTGTTCAGCTGCAGCGGAGCTCCATGTGCTATCTTGTATTTCCATGTGTTCAATTTTTTGTGTGACTTCACTTTCTGTATACACTCATCTTTCCAGTATCCCGATGTATATTTTTTATACCCAATTTGGACATTGACATTACTTGGTGCTCAGCTAGTTTGACACTTTCACTGTAGTGTTTCGATCGTCATGATATTGAGTGACTCACTCTCACATTTATGCCTTTTCCGTCGCAGTTTTGTAGATATTTGTATGATGCTTCCAGCAATGAGTTTTTTGTCATCTTCAGGTATTTGTCATAGTTTATGGTATGCCTTTGCAGCCTATCTGATGGCCGAGTACCACCCATGTCCAAAATCAAAGTATCTGTGCAGGTACTTTTGCACAAATTAGCTGCCATTTTTAGCGTTTGCACGTATAATTTGTCCATAGCTTCCATGTCTAATTTCCTGGCGCCAATTAAGTCTAGTCCATACATAATTGCCCCTTCCGCATAGGTTTTCCAAATATGGTTCGCATACCATAGCGGACGTCTACTCCTTTTGCTGCAGTGTACTATCATCGATTTAAGGCTCGATCCCTTCGTCAGACATTTTTGTCTGTGTTTCATAAATGTATCTCTCCCGCTTGTAAATGTAACGCCCAAGTATTTTATTTCATCTGTCTCCGCCACATGTGTTGTGCGACCCAATTTTGATGTTCCCAGCCTCCATTTTCTAATTACATCTGCCTTTTTTCCCCACCTCAGTACAAAACTTTTTGACGTGTTGATCACAACATTCCAATTCCATGCCCATTTGCTAAATATGTCCATGATACGCTGGAGTTCATTTTCCGTGTTAGCTGCCAGGCGTATATCATCGGCAAACAGTAACATTGGAACTTTCCTGTCGTTTAACCTTGCTCCCATGTCACATTTTTCCATGTGCAGGCGCATATCTGCGATGTAGATGATGAAGCCGGTAGGGCTCCAGCAGCATCCCTGGCGCAGTCCTATAGGGTAATCCTTTAAGTCAGATAATACATTGCCAAATTTCAGGCGACATTTTTGGTTTGCATACGTGTTTGAAATCGCGTGTATTAGCTTGTGTGAAAATCCGAAATAGCTCATTTTCACCCACAATTTTTTCCTGTCCACTCTATCAAATGCCTTTACCGCGTCCACAAAGCATGTGATCAGTTTACCCTTTTTCATATCTGCAAATTTTTTGCATGCTTGTAGAATGAGTATATTATCTGTCACGCGTCTTCCTCCTCTAAAACCACCCTGTATATCGCCAAATCCACCATATTTTTCTAAGGCATTTAGTGTACACCTGTTGAGAACTGCCAAGAAATGTATATTTTTAGAATATTGCAACCAATTCCCAAAGTCCTGTAATTTTTGATGTCCATAGTGTTACCCTTTTTGTGTAAAAACACCATTTTGCATGTTTTTTTTGTCATTGTCAATCGCTTCGCCATTAAACCATTTGTTGAACAAGTTCACCAATGCATCTAATCTACTTATATCCAATCTTTTCAAAGTTTCATGCTGAATTGAGGATGTGCCCGCCGATTTTCCGTCTTTAAGTTTTTTCAATGTATCAACTAGCTCCCCACGTGTTATAGGCGTATCCATGTAACTTTTTTCATCGCGGTGTATTATACTGTCACCCAACCATGTTCGCGCATCCATTTTTTGTGCCCCGACATTGGGTGTCATCACAATATTCCATGCCTTATCTAGTTCCTGTTTTATATCTTCAACATTTGTAATCACACCATGTTCATTTTCCAGCGCAAAGTGCCTAAATGCCGGTTTTTTGTATCCATTCACCATTTTGTATATTTCTTGTATGCTCCACGGTTTGTTGTTTTTTGTTTTATTTATGTACATCTCCTCACTTTTTTGGTATTTTTCCTTCTTGTATGCGTTTAATTGTGTTCTTGCCAACTGCAGCGCTAATAGATTTGCTGCATTGTTACCTTTTTTCATATGCCGTCTTGCTTTATTTACTTTCCGCGCAAGTTTTGCCTCATGTTCATCAAATTTTTGCTTTTTTGTGTCAGCTGTTGAAGAAATTTTTGCCTTTGCGTGCTTATGGATGGATTGTATGATCTCATGAGAGCTGCCTACAGGTATAGGGTCTTCAGCCAATTTTGGTCATAGTGTGAGAAGATCCGCTTTTGAGAACGTGTACCTAGCCTTCTCAATGGACTCCAATTTTGTGTCCCGGTATGCCATTACTCCAAACTCCGCCCATATCGCGTTGTGATCACTTATCAGTTTACTTAAGTCCCCATATTCATCCACTTCTCCTTTCTGAAAAGAAAGCCCTTCGCCCATGAAACAAACCATGTCTATGATCGACTTGCAGTTTTTCCGCGTAAATGTCCATTTTCCCGACATGCGTCGATTTCCGAGTGACAATCCGCTTGTTTTTAGCCATGTCCGAATAATCCATCCATTTTCGTTTACATTAGTTGTGTTTCCGTCGATACCCCATTTACCTGTGCCAATATGGCCATTCGAGTCACCTACCACAATCGTAGATATTTTTTTTTCCGCGTTTGCATTGCAAATGTCAGTAATCGTGTGCAAAATTTTTTCATTTAATGTCAGAAGCGTCTTATTTTTCCTAATTTACCATTGTTTTCCAAGTATGTCGAAATTATGCCCACATGCGCATTGCCCATGTTTAACATTACATGTAAAATATGTTGTTTTTCGACCATATCATGTACATTCCCGACAAACTTCCCATGTAAGTGTTTCTTAACGTAAATGGTCAAACCCCCTGCCTCGCGAGAATCACCTTTAAAAACATTAAAGCAGTCGTATTGTGATAGTTCCGGTATCGATAGCATGTTTTGAGCTTGAGTTTCACATAGAGCAATTACATCTATCCCTTTTTGTTTGTCCACATTTTCCACAGTATCTGGTAAGGCGTTAAAATTGTTTCGTAGTGCCCTTACATTCTGGTAAAGTATTCTTATTTTGTGCCTTTGTAGCACATCTTTCCCCCCTCGCCTCCCCAGTTTGCAAAGGGCTTTGGATATACATTGTCCCACCCCCCCTATTAACGGTGCCACCAAATGATCCCTTGCATGTGTATCCTTACCACTGGTGTCCATCGCGGATGCCGGCATGGCCATGTATATCAAGGTGCCCGCAATGGCAAATGCTAACGTCCGAGTCACTTGTCACTTTCAAGTAATTTATAAATAATCAACACATGTAACCAGAAATTGAATTGCGCAATAAAAAAATCGACAAAGGTGTGGTAAAACGTGTAAAACGGAGATAAACGTCGCTGAAAATCGATGTTGATGGAATGTGCTCCAATGTGTGTCTATTCATTTTCGACCAAGCATGTATGTACCTCTTTTATTGATTGTACTCGCTTTTCCATTCCATCAACCTCGATATGAGTATAAAGTACCCAAAACTGATCAAAATCTGTCTCTTTGTAAGCAACGTTGTGCTGCCGAAGTCCTAATTTGTGTCTCATCGAACCTGACCGGGGGAGAATTTGCCAACTTATGTTTAGTTTCTGGCATGCATCCAACATAAACATGTAAAATACCTTATTTACCACCGAGAAATTGTATGGTCTCTTGCAGTGTGCCCGGAATTTTCTGGCGTAGCGTCAGGATTGCCAGGTCCCTTTCCAGCTGGTTCTGCACTTCCGCGATATTGGGCGCGCTGGTACCGGCGCTCGCTTGTCTGAGTATTTATTATTTATCTTTCTACAGTTGTGAACAGATGTGCGAATGCTATCAACAAACGTGTGCAAGTGCAGCCGTTTCACGAGTTCCCGGCACACAATTGTATCAAAAAGCGCGCTCGGGTGAAGTGAGTCCGATCTCGTACCATATAAGTACGCCGTCGGCACATCGACGGCAACTTTTCCCACTCTATCAAAATTTTCGGTCATCCAATTTATCGGTTTCAAAACGATCACCCTGGGGTTGAATTCAAAAAAAGCCTCAGTTTCAGTTTCAAAGTGCCTCATGTATGATGCCATGTATTCGATTTGTTGTGCACTTACACCATCGCATATGCTGTATGGCAAAATAGCATTGTGCACGGCTAGCATAATCACGGTCTGACCCATGCCCATGGAATCTAGCCACTTTACAGCCCTGTCCAACAACTTTTCCAGTGGGTTGAAAAAACTTTCATGCCAGCATGCCACGCGCGGCGCGGCCGCTGTGGACATAGCCGACTCAAAATGCTCCGTAGCCGCCGAGTCTAGGCAGCAATGGAGCAAAATCGCGTCGAGCATGTGCACTGGCCTGTAGCACTCTATCACCAGCGGCAGTATGCACGCCAGGCGCCTGCCGGTAAACAGCCTACCGAAATCAGTCACACTGAGCGCCCATTTGCACTGGCGGCCATAACTGAAAAGCACACGTAACCATGTATCTACCCTTATTTTTGTATGAAATAAAGCATCCCAAAAGGCACCCAGTACCAACCGGCCCATTTCCGGTTTAATCATATTAGCCGCACTGTCCCCAATGACCAAAATTCTAGAGCCCCAGTGTCGCATGTCAAGATTTCTCAAGTTGCTCGGAAAGTCGATCTCGAAAAATTGGTGATTTATAGCATTCCGGTACGGTGCATTGGGAGCCCAGTCTCCCAGTTCCGAAGCAGACACAATGTAATCTTTCACTGACAGTTTTTCATCGCCCATGTATGTTGTCAAAATCGTGTATGCAGACAGGTTTGGTGAACCCCCGCCCGCCAAATTTAGCAGTATACCCGCCAGTGCTTTTTTAGATTCCATGGGCAAGCTTCCAATACTTGGGTCGTCGTGCCGGCCCCTCCTTGTACGTACCTGAGAAGCAAGCTCATTGCGTCCAAAACCAGAGGTGGCATTTGCTAAACCGTGTCTCACACTGTCAGTGCGTGGCTCGCCGTATCCGCCATGTCCACCCTCATTTCCATATCCGCCGACATAGTGCGAGTTGTAGCCACGCGACCCCTTTGCAGCCGTGTATGCGATGTCTCTCTCCTGGTACGCCTGAAGAATACTATGTATTTTGTATCGTATAATCATTTAAATAGTTGGCATGGCTACCCGTTTCCGATTTTGTAAGTAACCCCTCCACACTATTGCATTTTTACCAGCCCCCTCTATCGAACTCTTTTGCGGTATCCGGCAACCCCCCAATCTATCACCCCCCAACGTGTAACCCCCCAACAGTAGTTTCACACTACCCACCTGACCCCTCTCCGCTTGGGGGTTTCCGACTCTATCTGTCTGCAGAAGTGGTTCGCGTGTATTCTGCCCCTGCGCCATACGTCTGCCCGCGACTGTGTGCGATGCCGTCGTGTTTTCCTTCGCGCGTTGCTGTGTGTGGTATAAGGGACGCAGAGTGTATTTTATCGTTTTACCGGTTATTTTAATTACCAACGCATTGTTGCCCCTATTAGTGCATTTTTGCAACTCCCATCCATTTCCACATATTCGCAGTAAAGTGTACTTTTGTAATCCCCAGACATATTCAAAATTCATTCTCACTCTGTACCCACACTTTTTTAATAAAATACGCATCTTAATGGGTAGCCACCCCCAGGTATTTTTCAGACCCTCTTTTGCATTGTTTCGGCATGTATATACTAAATCGTATCTACTACATCTTTGCAAACCCCCAACATTTTCAAAACCCGCTCTAACCCCGCCCGCATTTCCAAAATGCCACGTGTAGCGCATTTTGTGACTTTCCAGCTTATAATCCGAAGACCACACGCCTGTCTCCGTGTATGAGCGATATTCGGTATCGTACAAACGTGTTTCTATCGTGGTTTCCGTGTGGCTTTTTGATTTCACCAGCTCAGCGCGCACGAGCATGTATGCCTCCCCCAGGTCCGTTGTTTTAGTACCGACAAAGGAACTCGCTGCGCAGGTGTGTTATATCATTATAATAAAAAATTATTTTGGTGCGAAGTGGGAAGCAGTTTACATTGTCCCATGCTCTCTTTTCAGGTCAGGTGTAGGTAGAAATATGGCTAACTAATCATGCGTGAAAACGTAACGACAACTTTGCGCAGACACTCCGACGACTCGAGAACGACCATGTGCGACCGAATGACGACCCGCGGTGCACAGGGAAGTCACAGTGAACGTGCGGTTCGCTGTGCACTGCAAATCCGCCAACGAAGCCGCAGCCCCAGGACGGTACGCCCGAATGGACACTACTGCGGCCCTGAATTTATTAATTGATTCTTTTCCGTTAATTATTTAATTATTTCCCGTGTGACGCTAATTTTTAATTTTCATTTTAGTGATTCATTAATTAAGCTAATTAGGTTACCCGCATTTTGAGTTAATTAAGTGACTACTTCCGTTTTTTCTTTTTAAATGCATTTCCCAACATGTACTTTCGAATGTTATAATTTTTAGGTTTAATCAAGTTTACATTTTTGGTCAAAAGGGTGCAGTGTCTGGGAATGGGTTAGAAAGACTTTAATGTTTCTGGTTAAGCTAACAGGTGTTGACTCTGTTAAATGCTTAGACGCCCCGATAGATAACATTCAGAAAATTCCCTGACCAAGTGCTTTTTACTTAGGACTAGGTAATGGGTGGAAAAGTGGCAAACGGCAATTATTGTCGGCATGCGACTGCAAGACACATGCAGAGCACAGTTTATAGTGAAGAGCACAGTAGTGCCAATTAATTATTCCCATCACCCAGGGTGATTGGTGAACTCACAAGTGCTAGTGTTTTGTGGCGTGTGTTTAGTCCCAAAGTTCCAACCCTTACCCGGCAATGCAATAACCTTGAACAAACCCCGCAAATGAGCGTTCTTTCTGTGGCCTTGGTCGGGCGCGCTATAAAAATATTTTTTTCACCTAAAGGGGCGCAGGTTGATAACACGTGTCACACCACCTGCTCTGAGTTGCACCGTAACCTCTGAATAGAACCCAGCTAATGACACTCACCTTTGAGATGAATTGCATTTTAATTACGTCAGTGATAATCACAGTTACTTTACGCTTGATTTAAATTACATTTGCACCCGTCCGTTTAAATTAATTATTTTTCCCGCATTGAA
Organism: Sphaerolaimus hirsutus; assembly: GCA_964036195.1. Lineage (NCBI taxonomy): Eukaryota > Metazoa > Nematoda > Chromadorea > Monhysterida > Sphaerolaimidae > Sphaerolaimus > Sphaerolaimus hirsutus. Next base: position 31,711 of record CAXIWS010000535.1, on the reverse strand, counting down.
TTAATTTACTTGTGCCTCGTACGCTGTGTTTACGGTTTTCCAGTGATCATTGAATTTGCCTTATTAATTCGCTTATTACGGTTAATTGTTGTGTCTCTGATTTAGTATTCATTTTGATTATGGTAGGTTTTTGGTGATTATAAAACTCGCTGATTTTACATTTTTACACCCACTAGAGGCTATACGACTCACTTGAGCTATTGTGAAATTGACTCTGACTACATCGCTAAAATAAAGTTCCCCGTGAACCCAACTTGGTCCCCCTGAAGCATACTAACTGCTTGGATTTTAATTTGAATTTTATTAATTTCGGCTTTGCATTAATTACGGCTTTTTAACAATTAATCGAAGTAAAACCGCTGGCAGCAGTTACGAAAGGGAGTGGTAAGTTGCCGTGTCCGTCCTCAGGAACTGTCAGGACCCCAAGGGGTACTGGCGCCGTTCCTGATTTGCGTGTGAACATCCCCGTACCATAAAAACCAATTATTTATTTAATTAAGCACGCAAGTGGAAGCGCAAAGGGACCGGAATTTGCAATTCTCCGCCGCGGCAAAACTCGACGAGTGGCGTATTTTTGTGGTAAAAACGGAAAGTAGTAAAATTAGTAAAAACGTAAAGTATCTGACAACTGGTAGCGTAGCGAGTGGTTTCCTAAGCAAGCCATAAAGTTTTCTGTCTGGGGCGCCTGATCAACGCCTCTACAAAAAACGGCTTCACGGATAACGAGTCACCCCAAAGGGAATTGAGATCGAGGGGGCCAGCAAGCTTACAAGGGGACACCATAGAACAAGTTTGGCACGCTGCGTTGGAGAAGCAGAAACAAGCACGAAGGCGCGCGCGACAACAGAAGGCTGGGCAAGAAGTGGACGCACAACTTGCTGCAGCTGAGAGTCAAGCAGGAGACAGTGAGTCGAACGATTCGGTTAACCCTGAAACAGAGGCGCCGGAAGCGCTAGAGGAGAGTGAAAGTCAACGCTGGTCTGGACAGACAGCTGAGGACACCCCGGTAATCAGGTTATCAACGGTTGAAGGTGCAGGGCCTGCGCCAGACAGTTTCAGTCAGTGGAAGACGCCAGCTGTACCGGCAGCGGCGCGGCAGCTAACGTCCAGCGCAGAAGCGGAAGAAGCGCCTGGGACAAGCAGACAAGCTGCAGGAAAGGAAGCAGGAAAGACAGGTAAGTGGTCTAAGCTTCGGAGGACACTGGGTTGGAGCGCGGGCAGCTCATCCATATCGCCTGGAGTGCGATCGGGTTCTGAAGTCGGTTCAGACGGATACGTTGGTGACAGCGAGCCTCTAGGGCAGCCGTCGATTCAACGTGATTACCCTGTGATTGCAGCTGAGCTTGGAGCTACTGCAGATCAATTTCCCGTGATTGAAAATACCGTAGCGGAACTGTTGGAGACAGCGACGCAGAGTGGAGACACTTCCCCGGCGCTGCAGTTAAGCCCACCGAAGAGCACTTCGACGCCGAGAGACGTATCAGGTAACAGTAGCCGGAATTTATCGAGCGACCAGTCGAGATCGCAGAGCGCAACTGCAAAGGCTAGACGCCAGTTAATTAAGACTGAAATTTCAAATAATCCCCCCGTGATAATCATTAGCAGCCCCGCAAGCAGAATGACAAACAACGGCGCGAACCAGACGGCGGCCCCGGCACTGGAAGACAGGTACGCAAAGGTCACTAATACGGACTTAATTTACCAAGCTACCATAATGGACCTGGACCCGGTGCAAACAACGCCATCTTGTGCACAATGGACACCTAAAAAGGCATGTGCAGCGGCGAAGAAATGGGCAAACATGATGAGTCAAGCGAGACCGGTTGGTGCTTTCTCACAGAATGGTGAACCAGGGGACTTGCGTATGGTGGCACTAATTAAAATTGCTATGAATTTATGGGGAAGTGACCCAGTCGCCGAGGTACCTAGGGTGGAACATTTTTTGCAGGAATTCGAAGCGCACCACAGTGTACATAGCGACGATATAGCTGACCTGACGACTGCGTACCAACAGCACAATCAAGCCGTACAAAATCAGAATGCGACGCTGGGAGGAAATTCACCGGCTAGTGGCCAGCAGCCGATAGTGTTGACCAATGGTCAAGCAGCGCCCTTACAGTCATCAACGGCACCAGCGGCGCCCCCGTCGGCAGCTGGAACGAACCAGGTGAGAACTGTTACGCAGCGACGCGCTCGATCCCGTTCGCCAGCATCCTCCAGGAACTCGTCAGCTACATCGGAAGTGGCGTGGCCCACGGACCCGGGACAAAATTGGCAATTAGAGCAAAGTAATGCGGCAGTCATCACAGCCCTAGCACAGCAATGTGGATATTTTCGCGGCAAGCCAAATGAGGGTTTCAGGGACTGGAGAAGGAGCTGGGACACGGTATGTGATGCGCTGCGCATAAAGTTACAGGAGCGGAAGCCGCTGGTGAAATTGTTTCTGAAGGGCAGTGCCAGAGCCATTTTCAACACGCGGTACAGAGAATTGCGCGACCTGAACTACAAGGACATGATGCAGGCACTGGAAAAGTTCTATGAAAATCCGAATGACAAACATCATGCACAGAGAGAGATTTTTGAGACGCGACAGGGCGCAGATGAGTCGGTACTGGAATGGGCGGTACGTTTGGAAAAGTTGATAAAACGCGCCTATCCAGGCATGGGTCATGAAAAACGAGGTGACACATGCATGATAAAATTTCATGGAGGACTGAGAAATGAAATTAGGCGCAATGTACCGGTCACGGCGTCTATCACTTGGAAGGAGATGGTTGACAACGCCCGCGCACAAGAGAGCTTTCTGGAAGCAGAACAAAGCCAGAATAAGGGAGAAAAATCCAAACAGGATGTGGTTGCCAGCGCTACAGACAAGGTAATGGACAGGTTGATGGCACTAAACATGCCCGCCATGGCTGGACTGCCGTCCCAGGCCGACAAGACGCTAGAAACAATGGAACAGAAAATGACTGAGAGTGTTGCCAAATTCGATTCTGTGCACCAAGAGATAGCGAAGAAACTAGCGCAGCTGGGCGCGTTGGAAGGTAAACTTTTGGGATTGAACAGGGACCCCCCTAAATTGCCCCCACGAAAATTTGACAAAGGATGCTGGGAATGTGGCTCTGAAGAGCATATCAGATATGAGTGCCCCAAACTAACCCCAGAACAAAGGGAACAGTATTTCCAAAGGAGCCGCGGCGGCGGAGCATCCAGAGGAAATGGACGTGGGCGCGGCGGAGGACAACGTGGTGGCTATCAGGGAAATAATCAAGCCCAAGCGATGCAGCCAGGTATGGTGCCCATGCAATACGCATATCCGCAGTGGCAACCAGCGCAGCCGATGCCTGTACAACCAGCGCAGACGGTACAGAGGGCTGGCGATATGAACATGCAACCGCAAATGATGGCTTATCAAACGCCGCCAGCTAACTGGATGGCTATGGGACCGGATGGGCGCATGCAACAATATAACATGCAACCGGTACAGGTAAGTAACCCACACGTAGAGTCGCTGAACCCCACGCGAGTGTCCAGTACAACTGGAATGACCATGCATGTGCGCGAAGATGATCGCTGCATGATGATACGTCCCGTTAATAAATTAATCCCTGTGATGCAAGGCCTGGAATTAGAGGATGAGGAACCTGACGAACTGGTCCCAGAGTCACCCGAAGAGCAGCAGCGCACTACTGGAATGCATGTGCTCGCGCAGGAGCGGGAATTCTGGATCAAACCATGGGCATACATGCGAACTGAAAAAGGTTACCTGTTTCGAACTACCTGGCTGGCCTTTCTACGCAGGATTGGAATGCATGATTTGAAAGAAACGGACTGTATGCTGTGGCCTAATTGCCCTGCAGACGACCATTCGGACACGCTGACTGAGGTGCCCTTGGATGTGCTCATGAACATCAGCCTGGACCCGTTTCTGTACGCCACGCCGGCCGCCCTGCCGCCGCGTACTGGCTCCAGCAACCAGGTCGACAGGTATATGGGTTTTCTGTCTACTGAGGAAGGGGTGCGCCCCGCGCCGCGCGCATATTCAGAACCCCCCTACATGCCTCAGGTCGCACAGTCGCTGTTTTTCGTATTAGCAGTTGGGTTAATTGTAATGGGATTAGCCTTTTTGCCGGGCGCGGGCGCGACTATCATGCCCTCGTTTCCACTGCTCTGCAGCGATTTGACAGATCACTACGATTTATACACGTACCCCCCTCTACCCAATTGCACGGCTATTGTTGACACTACGGCGTCATTAGAACGGCCACGAAAATTGACACTGACAATCTACAAGCGAAATATGGTAGAATATCGTGCGGCAGCACACAGGTGTGTGGCCTCGACTCGAACGGCAAAGACGTATCAGAACTTCTGGGGCGACGTTACGCTGGAAAAGTTCGATTCTAACCCCCGATCTGTGGGCGCCGCCGAGTGCGAAGGCATGATTAAATATCACAAGTGCAACGATGGGCCCATGACCCCTGTGAGTGATTTGGACAACGCATGGGACACCCAGTACCCCACCAATGTTAGCTACTCAGGACATGGATTATACTGTTGCAAATGGGTGAGTGAAACGACGCCACACTGTGGGCTGTTTCGAGGGGAAGTACGAATGAGATATGGAGCCAACACCATGCAAAGCACGCTGGGTGAGGTTAGCAAGTGCAATTATGAAATGGGTGCATGCACGCTAGAAGACGGCAGCCAATTAACTTGGAAACCGAACCCGAAGGCGGAATGCCCTTATGAAAAATGGCGTGAAATGCATGGACGTATTAGACAGGACATCTGGCTAGCTGATGATCATACACTATCACTGTCCTTCAGAGCACATGAAGAGGTTGAATCATGCGGCATTAAATTATGGAAATCGGACCAAGATATTGTAGTGGCGCCATTTGAGAAGGCAGTGATTCGAAGCGTCAGACAAAAACGAGCGCAAGGTCGACCCACGCTGGGAATAGTGAGCGCAGGCCAATTAGCAGCCAGCATGCAGGCGGTATACGAAACAGCAGAACAAACCATGCGCGCGCAGGCCGTAGCCACCTGCAAGAATGTGCAACACTTCCAAGAATTTGTGCGCCTGGCTATGAGCGAACACGCAACTACGACAGCCCGATGGTACATGAATGATAACGAAATAATTGCCAAACCCGCGCCGGACGGATTTCTGGTTCATAAATGTTTTGCGGTAAAAACATACGAGATCATGAAAGAGAAGAAGTCTCCAGAATGCTACGAAACAGTACCTGTGCAAGTTAGCGTACACGGGCAGAATGTGACGTTGCACATGAATAGGTTGACAAACATTTTGCATTTTCAAGCGATCCCGGGCTCATGCACCAATGCGCACAATCGTGTGGTGATGTTAAATGGGCAATGGTACAAATATCTACCGGAAGTCGGCGGCCTGGAACATTTGCCTATGTATAACACCCACAGTTTTCCGCAGAAATGGCAGCAGGAAAAAGTCAGGGATGTGCATCATCAGATTTTTGCCGCCACGACTATGTACAACTTGTCAGAATTATTGCCGACGACCACCCTGAATGACGTATGGCACGCGTATTCTATCGTGCGGCAAATTACGCAGGGGGCGGAGCCGAGAGTGGAATCACACATGCAAAGACATCGAACCTTGGCAAAATCGGTATTAGCGCTGGGATGGTGGGATTTCGACACCTGGCGCACCTGGCTACAAGTATGGATCTATCTGATATGTGCACTGGTCACCCTGCAGTATTTGCTAGCCGCGCTCATGGCTGCAGCGCCGGAAACGGCCGTGACTTTGGTGAACAGGGCAAGGGAAAAAATCAAAAGGCGACCAAAGACAGAAGAAAAGTCCAATATCATTGTCGAATTGGCTGAGGACCGCCCTAGCGAACAGGTAAAGGTAAGAACGGTAATTAACCCGTGCGTGGGAATGCCAAGTGGCATGCCCGCACTCACGGGCGCGCGTCGTTTTCCCGCTATACAATACAGTATCAACAGAAAATGCGATCTGGAAGAAGAATCAGTGTGCATGATCACTTTTTCGACGGAAGAAAGAGACAACATCCATCAAGTAGCCAATCGACGTGAAGAGATTGTGCATGTGTACTACAGCCCATCCATTACCATAACCATTGATGGGAGAGAATATCGAAGATGTCTACTGGACACAGGCGCCATGCGTTCATTATGCAACAGAGACGTGCTGATGCGACACAAGGAAAAGGCTACTAAGCATGATGAAGTTTCACCTATTGGAGCCCTTAGGTGTGCAGCAGACTCGAAACTTTTGGTATTGGGGCAAATGGAAGTACCAGTAACCATGGGAAACCACACCTTCGGGATTGTGTTTCAGGCAGTGAACGGATTAGCTGGTGAAATTCTAATTGGTGCAGATGTCTTACGGCACATGGTAGTAGACCTACCTGCAAGGGAATTACGAATCCCTACGGCTAATGCGATCATTCCCTTTGATAACCCAGACCCGGAAGTGCAGCAGCGCAGAATTTACGCTATTGTGAATGAAAAAATAGAAATTCTGGCTAGGCATGAAGCGCTAGTGACCGCAAAATTATCTGCCCCCATGGATGAAAGGTTATTTACGGTCATGGGATTGGATACGGTAGGTGAACGCTGTGGCGTTATGGCTGCTTCAGCGGCCTATGAAACTAGTGCCCCTGTGTTTCAGGTGAGATGTGCAAATGTACGAAACCAGCCCGTAGTGCTGCAGGTAGGACAGCGCATTGCAGTGGTCGAACCAGTGGACTGCGTGCTGAAGGTGAAACCTGGAGACCCTCCCGCTGAATGGGTGAAGCAGTGCTATGACAGAGATGTGTGTCGACAGGTTCAAGCGACTGAACCTCCCCCCAAAGTAGCCGAAGACAAATTAGGACCTCCACTGCAAGTTGCATGTCCAGATGGACACGTGATGGAATTTACCGTGCCAGAAACATTGACGGACGAACGCAGAGAGGAACTGAAAAAGGTGATTTTGCAGTACAAAGAAGCTTTTGCCCGACACAAGTATGACATCGGCTACAGCGAATTAGTGGACTACCGGTTGCAATTGGTGGACAAAAAGCCAATTGCTTGCAGAATGTACCGGTTGAGTCTGGATGATCAGCAATACTTAGAAAATCATTTGAGATGCCTCATCGAGCACGACATCGTGGAGCCCAGTACGAGCCCGTATTGTGCCCCCACGCTGGTGGTATCCAAACCGGATGGATCAAAGCGGATGGTAATTGATTACAGACGCCTGAACGCTGTTTTGCACGCTCCCCAATTCCCATTACCCCGCTTAGATGAAACAGTCGAATCTTTATGTAGCTGCAAGTATTTTTAGCAGTGCCGACATAAACCAAGCTTTCTATAACATTGCTTTGCATCCAGATGATCGACACATCACGTCATTCAGAAATGTTTTTGGACAATTTCAACTGAAACGTTTACCCATGGGATTAAAATGCTCACCTAGTTTAGCGCAGCGCTGTTTTGAATTAGCTATGGCCGGTTTAATACATCGAAATGTATTATTATACATCGATGACTTGCTGATTTATAGTGCAACCTGGGAAACACATTTATATGACATAGGACAGGTGTTAGAAAGACTAATTAGGAACAATTTCAAAATTAGTCCAAAAAAGTGTTTTTTCGCGCGCGTTACAGCTGTACGCTTTCTAGGATTTATGATTGGCCGTGACGGCGTGTGCGTACCAGATGATAAACGGCACATAATTCAGGACTGGCCAGTACCCACTACCGTAAAAGAGGTAAAAGGATTCCTGGGAGCTATCGGTTTTTTCAGACGCATGATTCACAGATGCGCAGAGCTAGCAGTACCCTTGTCAAATCTCACGCGTACGGGACCAAGAGAGAACTACAATAGCGACACCCCGGTGGATTTGACATCGAAACCCAAGGCACTGGAAGCTTTCCATAAGCTCAAGGAAGCATTGTTAGGAAGCCCATGTCTGCAATTTCCCGATCCTAAACGTATGTTTATAATTATCACGGACGCCTCTAAAATTGCTGTTGCAGGCGTGCTAGCACAACGAGCAGAGGACGAGAAAATACTACACGCATGTGCCTTTTACAGCCGGAAGTTAGGTGCAACCCAAAGCAAATGGCCAGCGATTTCCCTGGAAGCGTGTGCAATCTACGAAAGCATACGTAACTGGCATTGTTATCTGGCGGGACGACCCTTTGAAGTCTGGACTGACGCCAAGAGTATTTCGTGGGTAAAGAATCCTAATTTAGAGACTACCCCGCACGCCATGCTGCACAAGTTCGCTTTAGCAATTACGCCGTACCAAATCACGTTCAAGCATTTGCGGGGAAAAAGCAACGAATTAGCAGATGCATTATCTAGAAGACAAGACGCACCAGTGGTATTCGACGAGAAAAAGGACCTGGACGAGGCTTTTGAGCAGTTCGCACAAGTTACGTGCCGTGAAATCGCTATCCCGCACGATAGGCAGGTTACGGTAGCTGCGGCAAGCAGGACAGCGTACCGACCAATCAGCGTAAACGAGGAGGCGGAGTTACTGCGACCAATCAGCGACCGGACGCGCGGGCGAAAGGAGGCGGAGTCACCCGGGCTGCGAGAGCGGCAGCGGAATGCGGAAGCGCCTGGAACCGGAACAATGGCTGGTGGTTCAGGAGCCGGAAATGAAGTTGTTCCGGGTTTGACGAGTGCAACTAAGCGCAGTACAATCATGGCACTACCTCCAATGACTTCGGTTGACAAATTGAAGCGACTACAAGCAGAAGAACCATACATAGCCACAACTATAGAAGTGTGTCGCGCAGATAATTTTTACAGTGCCGCGCCGTATTTTATTGACCAATACGGTTTGCTACGTCGCCAGGCGGGAACGTCCCAAATACCAGGTATACAATTATACGACCCCGTATGTATTCCGTCGGAACTAGTTCCATTCGTGTTGGAATTAGCTCACAATCACCCTACGGCGGGCCATTTAGGAATAATAAAAACATTTGAAAGATTACAGGAATTCGCGTGGTTTCCAGGAATGCGGCCAGAAAGTGCGCGCTGGGTTGCCACCTGCCCTTCGTGCAACGCCAAGAAAGGTCTCAGAGCGGCAATGCGAACTCAAATGGTGTGCCGCCAGGTAGCCAAAAGGCCAGGTGATGTGATAGCAGTAGACGCAATAGGACCTTTACTAACCACGAAACGCAGAAACCGACATGTGTTAGTATTTGTTGATCAGTGCACACGTTTTGGAATTGCTGTGCCCGTTCCCGACATAAAACAAGACACAGTATCATTTGCATTTCTGTTGCACATTTTGCCTATATTTAGTGTGCCGGCCATTATACTCAGTGATAACGCCCCTAGCTTTACCGAGGGCACTTTTGCCAAGCTTCTACAATATTTGAACGCGACCCAACATACATCATTTGCGTACACCCCCAAGAGCAACGGAATGGTGGAACGTAGGAATGGTGTTCTGATGGAAATAGTATCACACTATGTAAATCGCACACATGACGATTGGGACATACATTTAGGCGCCGCTGTACACGCGTACAATACATCGAAACACCCTTCCTTGCAAACCACCCCCTATGCGTTGCTATTTGGCAAGCCTGCTGCGTCCATGTGGGAGCGAATGATCGAGCCTCCCCCTGACAACGAGGCATTGCCCTCATTGCCGCATAAGCGCGCTCTTATAAATGAATTAGGCGCGCGTCTGACCACAGCACGCGAAGCAGCGCATACCGCTTTAGCAAAGGCGCAGCAAAAAGAGCAATTTTACGCCAATCGCCGTGCGCGCCGATTGAATGTGCAACGCGGACAAGCGGTACGCGTATACACGCCGCGTATTACTCAGTTGACGGGCCCCAGTAAGAAATTCGCGCCTCGCTTTATCGGCCCGTATGAGTGCATTGATTATGCCCACCCATTAGTGACTTTATTCAACAATATTAATAAGAAAATTTATGTAGTTCATGCGGACCGTTGCAAGGCAACCAGTGAATATTTAATTCCCCCTTCTTACAGTGAATTATACGGCGACGACTAAAAATTGATTAAGTAGCTGATTAATTAGCCGTTACGATCATCGCCGTCGCGTCAAACAACACGAAACCAGGTACAACAGGTATGAAGTGTGTGTGAAAGTGTGTGTGTTTTGTTAGGAAGCTCGTGCACCCCTTTTGCCCACGGGCGACTGGACCGCACGAGTTCTTGTTACTTTCCCCGTTCATAAAAACTTCGCAATTAATTATTTTATCACATTAGTATAATTATAATGGCTTCGGCCTCTCGCAAACGCCCATTTGAAGGTGCAGACGCCCCGCCCATTAAATCCAAGGAGACAAATACACATGGTGCCTGCGGCGGCGGAACCATTCCCCCGCGACAACTTTACCGCGCGCAGCAGATGCAAAATGGACCGGAAATCTACCCCAGCAGAGGGAAATTCGAAGGTTGGGTAGATAGGGTGTATATTGACTCGGGCGCGGACGGGCATGTTGAGTATCAGTGCCATGTGAGAATTTCTGAGCAGACGATGGCGATACTCAGCGAAAACGAGCAGTGGGTGAATGCGGATGAAGCTTATCCGTATTTTTATTATTCGAATAAGCGGGCCAAGGCGGCTAGGGACAAGCGGACCACCCAGTTGGTGGATTTGTGCGCGAAAATTCAGAAACAACACCCCTCGATGTTCCTGCCCCTAGTGCGCCACGGGATGCGTTTCTCGGCGACCGCAATCGCACAAAAAATAGAAAATCCCCGGTACTGGGAGTTTACCGGTGTCGCGATATGGGGTAATCAGACAAAATGCCCCTTAAACGTTGCCGCCCCCGTGGTCGTGAGTACGCAGGGCACGCGGCGCGTCACTCAAGCGGCACGTACATTGACGCGCGGCGACACTTCCGGCTACCAGCCCTACACGAGCGACTGGAAAACAGCGCGGCTGCGAGCGGCCTTCACGCCGTCGAATTACAAAAATCTGGAACCGCTGGGCGCGGCGGAGCGAGGTGATGCCGGGCCGGAAAAGCTTGTCATTTTGCACAGAGAATATGTGAGTGACAGCAGAGTGGAAAATTTGAGTGCGGGACAATTGGGGCTGGCCCACGTCGAGTATCACGACCTAAACGATTTGGGCGTGTTCGGCGACGAATTCTACGGCCATGCGTACGGGCTGCAGGTCGCCACGGCCGGGGATATCAGCACATCGGGCATCCAGCCAGACACAGAGAACAGAGACAACATGGACTCGTTTCTCAGGTATAAATTGGGCATTTTAGCAGCGGCTCACTGCTATAACGAGTCATTTCTGCGATTTCGGGCGAAACGCGCAACGGACGTGTGCGCGCATGTGTCCTGGGAGCACACGCCGCAGGGCACTGCATGCGATATTATGGTGCGCCGCCCGGACCCAGAAGAGTTGCAAGCTGACACTTTCGAAGGACCAGAAGAACAGCGCATGCGTTTGCTGGAGCAGGTGAACACGCAGACACAGCTGTTGAACCAGGCGACGCCCATGTCGGTGTTGAGCTTGGTGTTGGCCAGACCGGACGAAGACAAACCAGCGGCGGGCAGCCCCAACCTATCAGTTAGAATTACCAGCGTGGAATCAGAGCCTACCACTACAAGGCTGCGTGCGAAGTTGGACATGGCGGCGTCGCAATCAGCGCTGCCCCGAACCCTGGAGAATGGAAGATACATGGTGCGCGGCTCGAACGACTCGCCCAATTACGACCGAACCATGCGATCACTGCAAGCCGCCCTGAACAAAGCGCCGGTCGGCTGGGTGCCAAAAGTGGTCCAGGGGTCAAAAGTACTCACCCTGGAGGCGCAAATCCAATTAGCTGTGATATTGAATTTGCGTCTGCTGGATGACGAAACTGACTGGGCGCTCATTAGCCGCGAGGCTACTGAGTTGTACGAATCATTGTTCAGAGGAAAAAACGAACACATGATTCAGGCCAAATTAGGTGAGTTTTTGCCGCAGCAGGGGCAGGTAGAAGTTTTAGGAGCTGTGATCACAGCCGTGCGAATGCGCAAACCCCTTTTGATTATGTGTGACTCGCCTTTCGGGTCCGGGAAGACGACCACACAAAATCAACTGGCGTATGTGTGTTCACGCGGCTATAATTATTATAACTCGAGACCCAGGGTGCGCGCGGGCTCCGACTTGCCATCGGACAAGCAGCCGAACGCCAAATACCACTCGACGCTCATCACGTGCACGGTCAACTCGGCGGCCGACGAAGGCGCTCGCAGGGCCCTGACCAACCTGAATAAATTAGGGCAGCGGGATATTTTTGGGGCTTTAGAAGTTTTATTGCGGGAGCGCGCGAAATGGACCGCCATGGCTGATACGCCATTTTCTGAAATGCAAAAACTGGAGGGTTTTGAAGAATTTTTGAAATTAAGAGCGGCATTTCCGGTGCGCGTTTTGAGTCCCATGTGGGAAACTGACCCCACTTATAACACCACCCCCGCGACCCAATTGCCAACCCTGCACACCCTAGCACAGCGAACCGGACACAACATCGTCCGCCTCAGCCCCGAATGGACGGCAGCGCTGGAAAAGTACGACGGCGCCAAGAAGGACTACGAACTGGTGGACGAAATCATCAACAACTGCACGGACGACGCCGTCATACGCGCGCAGCTGACCGAACAAGTGCCATTTCTCACCGCCGACGATGGAGACGAGCAGCCATTCGATGACTTCGAGGCAGGCGTGGCGGGCGCCCGGGCTGGTGAGGCTAGTTTAGCTGATCAGGGATTTTGGGGTAAGGTGCTGCGTAGGGCGCTGTCTAAATATGTCAGGGCTACGGTCAGGCTGCACCGGGTGTTCTTGGAGGTGGTGCAGCCCGGTCAAATCCATGTCACTTTGGACTCCGCCCACGACGCCCGTATAAAAAGTGTGACTGCGTGCGCGGTAATTATTGACGAAGCGTCTTTGGCGTCTGACGCTGCAGTAATTAGCGTGGCTCAGGCGGCTCAGCTCCCAGTGAACGGCATGTTGCTTCTATTTGGAGACAGTAAACAATTGACGCGTATGATTCGCGTGCAAGACTGGGTGGAGCCTGTCCTGAAACCCGACCCCACCCTCATTGATAGGCTCACACAATACCAACTATGTCCCGTGGTTCACTTGGAAACAGTGTTCCGCGGGCATCGCCAGCTCATTCAGGCCAACTCTGTGGCGGCGTACAATGGACTGCTACGCGCTTACAACGACACTGCAGCGCACGGCGCCACCATGTTGCCCGCGCCTGGCGACTTCGAGGATGGCGTCATGCTGTCATCGACACTGGTGCACCAGGGCTGCGAATCGAAAGAAGGCATGTCCATTATCAACAAAAAGGAGCTGCGCATCATCCTGCACCTGTACGACTACCTCGTGGCCACAGTGAAAGAAGATCCCACCCTGCCCTGGGCAGATCTTACCGATCCCGCTAGTTTGCTAATTGTCTGTTTTTATGCGGCGCAGGCGCGCGCCCTAATCAGTCGATTAGTAGCCCATACAGAACACGACGCGGCTTACTGGGCCACCCGCGTGATCACTGCCGACAAGGCACAGGCCCGTGAAGCGGAAGTGGTCATCGTTTCCTGCGTGCGCGGCAGCCCGCCTACCGACTCCGCCCAGCTGGATGCCGATCCCAAGAAGGCGTACGGTAGAGTTGGATTTGTAGCGGAGTTGCCCCGGGGAAACGTAGCCACCTCCCGCGCCAAATGTGTGCGCATCGTGGTGGCCAACGCCGAGACCATGTTGTGGTCAACCTTTTTCCACCGGTTTCTGACGGTCGAGCACAAAGCCGACCGGATTTACTCTTACGAGTCAGGCCAAATTTGGGGAAACGTGATGGGATTTTGGCCTCCGGAATGGCGCCCGCGGGCCGACTTGAAAGAACTAGTCGGACCGGACAGGTACCCGGCCCTCGAAGAAGAACTGCAGGCGGAATGTTTGTCTGACATTGAAACCGCCACAGCGGGCTCTGACTCCTCCGCAGACGCGCGGGAGGAGGGTGTGCCGGTGTTGGAGGAAGTGGTGCCCGTTGTCGAACCAGTTTACCGCCCTAATGAAGAATATTCCCCCATTAGCAACGACATGGCGGCCATGGCACTGCAGAACGTAGCCGAGCCCCCCTCGCCGCCGCCCGAGCACCACGACGCGGTCGAGGCCATCCCACTGCCACCGGAGGAAGCTCCAGCGCAACAGGTAGAACACCACATGGAAAATGGTAATTGTGAAAATTGATACGAAACAATTTTTGTCAAAAGCCCAGTTATCAAAGTCTCAATGTAATAATTCATGCACAACTTTTGTCGTCAGGAGAAACAGACAACTCTGTAACAAAAAATAATCAACAAACATACTTGTTAATATTCCATGAAAACAATTAGAAAATCTTGTCGACGATCAATTTTCACACGCACGGACTGCGACATGTCGGTTGAGCAGGTAACTTGAATGTTGATTCCAAACTGCCCATCCAACAGTGGCACGATGCTGTGAAATAATACAGATTAGTAGTCTGATTAATTAGTTTCCAAAATCAAAAAGAAAAAACTTTTTCTCACATCGAGCCCTGAGCGGGAACCAAAATTTCGAAGTTTCGAGCACAAAAAGCCGGCACGGCAGAAAGCTGATGCCATAATTCAAATGAAGACGAGCCATATTTGCACCCCCAGGGCATGTGACTGCCACAGCCGTCCACCGAAAAATGCAGAGAAGGCATGATTTTTGAATAATCAAAAAACGGCGCAAAACACTTTTTCTGAACATGTCGTTTTTAGCCCGGAGGTAAAAAATTAATGGCTGGTGGGATTGTAGGTAGAAATATGGCTAACTAATCATGCGTGAAAACGTAACGACAACTTTGCGCAGACACTCCGACGACTCGAGAACGACCATGTGCGACCGAATGACGACCCGCGGTGCACAGGGAAGTCACAGTGAACGTGCGGTTCGCTGTGCACTGCAAATCCGCCAACGAAGCCGCAGCCCCAGGACGGTACGCCCGAATGGACACTACTGCGGCCCTGAATTTATTAATTGATTCTTTTCCGTTAATTATTTAATTATTTCCCGTGTGACGCTAATTTTTAATTTTCATTTTAGTGATTCATTAATTAAGCTAATTAGGTTACCCGCATTTTGAGTTAATTAAGTGACTACTTCCGTTTTTTCTTTTTAAATGCATTTCCCAACATGTACTTTCGAATGTTATAATTTTTAGGTTTAATCAAGTTTACATTTTTGGTCAAAAGGGTGCAGTGTCTGGGAATGGGTTAGAAAGACTTTAATGTTTCTGGTTAAGCTAACAGGTGTTGACTCTGTTAAATGCTTAGACGCCCCGATAGATAACATTCAGAAAATTCCCTGACCAAGTGCTTTTTACTTAGGACTAGGTAATGGGTGGAAAAGTGGCAAACGGCAATTATTGTCGGCATGCGACTGCAAGACACATGCAGAGCACAGTTTATAGTGAAGAGCACAGTAGTGCCAATTAATTATTCCCATCACCCAGGGTGATTGGTGAACTCACAAGTGCTAGTGTTTTGTGGCGTGTGTTTAGTCCCAAAGTTCCAACCCTTACCCGGCAATGCAATAACCTTGAACAAACCCCGCAAATGAGCGTTCTTTCTGTGGCCTTGGTCGGGCGCGCTATAAAAATATTTTTTTCACCTAAAGGGGCGCAGGTTGATAACACGTGTCACACCACCTGCTCTGAGTTGCACCGTAACCTCTGAATAGAACCCAGCTAATGACACTCACCTTTGAGATGAATTGCATTTTAATTACGTCAGTGATAATCACAGTTACTTTACGCTTGATTTAAATTACATTTGCACCCGTCCGTTTAAATTAATTATTTTTCCCGCATTGAATTAATTTACTTGTGCCTCGTACGCTGTGTTTACGGTTTTCCAGTGATCATTGAATTTGCCTTATTAATTCGCTTATTACGGTTAATTGTTGTGTCTCTGATTTAGTATTCATTTTGATTATGGTAGGTTTTTGGTGATTATAAAACTCGCTGATTTTACATTTTTACACCCACTAGAGGCTATACGACTCACTTGAGCTATTGTGAAATTGACTCTGACTACATCGCTAAAATAAAGTTCCCCGTGAACCCAACTTGGTCCCCCTGAAGCATACTAACTGCTTGGATTTTAATTTGAATTTTATTAATTTCGGCTTTGCATTAATTACGGCTTTTTAACAATTAATCGAAGTAAAACCGCTGGCAGCAGTTACGAAAGGGAGTGGTAAGTTGCCGTGTCCGTCCTCAGGAACTGTCAGGACCCCAAGGGGTACTGGCGCCGTTCCTGATTTGCGTGTGAACATCCCCGTACCATAAAAACCAATTATTTATTTAATTAAGCACGCAAGTGGAAGCGCAAAGGGACCGGAATTTGCAATTCTCCGCCGCGGCAAAACTCGACGAGTGGCGTATTTTTGTGGTAAAAACGGAAAGTAGTAAAATTAGTAAAAACGTAAAGTATCTGACATCAGGAACGTGATCAAACGACTGTGTAAGGGACTGGGTTTGCGATGTCGCTCAATTATCAATGACAATTTACATGCCGGTTTGACAACTCTGAGAAATTCCAGAAGTGTCATAAGCTTCCATCTTATCTATAATTTCTTTTGCAGACATTCTTGTGACAACCCCAAACCGACTGATCTATGCATTGACAAGCAGCGGAGACAATGAGAATCAACAACATTTGGATTTGGACTGGCTTATAGTCGATGAATCAGACAAGCTTTTCGAGGCTGGGGACCATGGCTTCCGCGACCAGGTAAGACTGGATGATGTGTTGCATGTAGCACTGAATGATACCCCCCATGACAGAGTGATTACCCCCCCCCCAAATCCGCCAGCTATCTAACCTAGCTATTGAACCCCCCACTACCTAACCCCCCTCCCCAACCCTTTTTCCAGCTATCTATCCCTCCGCAGGAGCGATTTACTCACTATATAAATATGAACCCCCGCGGGGGTCCAAATCTACAAAACCCCTGTGTAGTAGGGTTCAAACGGGATCCCGATCCCGATCCCGGATCCCGTGAACTCCGGGATTTAGCAGTCCCGATCCCGAAAATTTTCAAATCCCGATCCCGAGAAACTCCCAAGTCCCAACTCCCAAATTTGGATCCCGATCCCGGAAAAATTAGTGGAAATAATAAAAAGTGAAAAAATGACATTTTTGCATGTAAAAATGTGAACACAAACCCCCAGCGTCCATTTTCTGGCATCCAACAGTGTTTTGAGATTTCTTTATGAACAACTGTGGATGCCAGAACATTGGCCAAAATCTCTATCCCAAGATCCCAATCCCGATCCCGAAAAAATTCCAATCCCGATCCCGTGACCCCAATCCCGGCCAATCCCGAAATCTCAAAAAACCAATCCCGATCCCGATCCCGAAAAGTCAATCCCGTTTGAACCCTACTGTGTAGCATTTCGTTCTCGATTTGAGGGTCTTCTGTTCAGTTGCAAATATTTCATATATTTGCAAATCAGTTCTAAATATGCAAGTGTTTTCAGTTGGCTGCCATTTACAATGCGTGCGATGGGGGCAAACGATTGCGGCGAGCATTTTTCAGCGCGACGTTTTCTTACGACGTAGAAGAGTGGTGCAAGTTGAATCTCAATAATGTTGTGACGGTATGCGTAGGTCCACGGTTGGTTTTACTTTGGGACGATTTTGTACAAATTTCCCTCACTGTAATATTTACAAGGATCTCATATCGGGGCCGGAGTCTGGTTACTGAAATGATGCAAATTTCCGCCAGCTAATACTCTGTCACGGTGATTTGAAAATGTGCTCTGTCAAAGTGCTTTTACAATTCATCAAAGTACAATTCATTTAAATATTCTGGATTGGGAATTTCTTGAATAGACTAAAATTTATTCCTTTTCAATTCCTTTAAACTTATGAATTTTGAATGGTGTCGAAATCGACCAAAAACCATCGCAACGCGAGAAAATGGACAACCTAGAGATGGCCAGCGCTTTTTTCAAGCGCTTTTTTAACACCGCTTTTTTAAAGCACAAGCTTTTTAAGAAAGGGCGATGGCAAAAAAATTCTTGACATCACATGACAAAGGAAATGTCTTTTTAAAAACAGCGGGCCACGGCCTTTTTCGCTTTTTCGCTAAAAAGCGCTTTTTCCATCCCTAGGATGAACCTCTACACATGCTGGCTTCAATTCATTCTTAAGTGTTGGTGTTGCCATACAAATTGTTAAATATATGTGCGCAAATGTTAAATCCAAATTGTTAAATGGATTTTCGCCACGGTGCAATGGATTTTTTTGGATAATTTTTGCTGTACCTTTTCTCACGCCTCACTTCATTTCATTGCAGCAATTCCGCGTGCGCTACAATTCGCCAAAGACTGATCTTCGCCGGCAGCGAGCACGGCAAGTTGGTGGCCATGCGGCAGATGCTGCGCGCCGACCAGCTGCGCACGCCCGTGCTCGTGTTCGTGCAGAGCAAGCGACGCGCCGCGCAGCTGGCTAGAGAGCTGCGAGATGAGTTCGGACACGCGCTGGGTGTGCACTTCGTACACAGCGGCATCAGTGACGAGCAGAGGCAGGCGGTGAGTGCCCTAGCTAGCTAAATGGCTACAAGTAGGGTTGGGACGATATATCGTATCGAATATCGGATATCGACAATTTTTTCATATCGAATATCGATATCGAAAATTTTGAAAAAATATCGAATATCGACAATTTTTTTCCGATATTACTCGATATTCTGGTATTTATTTTGACCTATTTTTGATCCCATAAAAAATGGGTGAAGCCAACAAAAAGTGGACGCGGCAGCCATAACATGTGTATGCTTTTGAATGCACAAAGTAACAACTAACAACAGCACTAACAAAATACAAGCTATTAACAAAGGAAACTGCATCACAAGGAAACAATTTCACCAAAATGTGGCTAAGAAATTTTGGCAGTCTTTTTTAACAACAACCTTTTAAAATGTAAAAAGCCAGCCACCCCTAGTTATACTCCGGTTACTTTACACCCTGCACGCGTGGTTCCCGCTGGAAGTGTGCCAACGATGGTTAACGCGTCCGAGTGTCACAAAAAGATGACAAAATTGATTGTTGTTATAATGTTTTTCATGAACATATTCACATCGATGAATTTTTTTCATATTTTTATGGAAATCGCATGATTTAATAATCATTGGCACGCTTCCAACACGAGACATAAATCAGTGCGAGGGCAGAGTATCACGTACGCCGAGTATACAAGTATAAAATGTAAATGCCTGCTGAATAATTTTCACCTGATTCAATTGGATTCATCCTGTTCTTATTTCATCCTTTCATTTTAACTGTTGTGAGACTCATTTAAAAAAATGATCAACCATGTTTGTGACTCAATGGAAATACAATACAATTGCATGAAAATATCGAAATATCGAAATATCAATATCGAATATCGAGCATATTTTCATATCGAATATTGAATATTGAGGGTCCATATCGATATCGAATATCGAATATCGAGTTTCAGAAAAAAATATCGAATATCGAATATTGAGTTTCAGAAAAAAATATCGAATATCGATATCGAAAAGTCATATCGTCCCAACCCTAGCTACAAGCATGGTCTTCTATATTTTTGCTCTCCAGGCTCAGGGGTTGGATAGATAAATTGGGGACAGGCTGTCCGCGAAAGTATACCCCGTGTTATATGTACGTGGTATACCGCCACGCGAACAGCATTTTTTATAACGCGCACCAGTATTAGTTGCGCGTATTTGTTTATGCTCTAACACGCACACTACAGGTTAAGCAGGCGCGCGCGTAATAGGGGTCAATCATTTAGCGCGGTACTTTTTTCACTAACACACATCATTTGGAACAAATCGTGTTACATTATTTGTCATAACCCAAAGAAAATATCTTTCGCGGGTTAGAGCGGGTGATAACTTAGTAAAAGTAACAAAAATTACTTTATGTGTTTTGTACTCAGGGGGTAAGTAAAAAAAATACTTTACGTTTATGTATACTTTGAAAAAGTTCAGTACTTTTAACAACTCTGGTTAGGGTTGGGAATTTCAAAATTTTCGGTTCCGGTTCTCGGTTCCAAAACATTTCGGTTCGGGTATCGGTTCTCGGTTCCTGAAAATTTTCGGTTCCGGTTCTCGGTTCGGTTCTTTAACTCGTTTCCGGTTCGGTTCTTTCGGTTCTAAAATGATCAAAGTTTCGGTTCAGGGTAATAAAATACAATGTAAATACAATGTGCATAAAATGCTGAACAGGTTTTTGATTGACACCAATATTTTTGCAACTTTTTTGAGATAAAAACTGTAGTGAAATTTTTCCAGTATTACAATTTTTCCAAATTCACCCATTCGCATCATTCATGACAAAACATTTGATTTGAACAAAAATATTTGATTTTTCATTAAGATTTTTTGAATGATTTTCTGCCGCCGCAAGTCAATTAGAAACTGCCTGTTCATGCTGGAGGCGCTTGCCCTGTGAAGTGCGAGGCGCTGAATTTTTTGTTTGCTAAGTGGCACCGTGAAAAGCAGATACCAGCACTGAGCTGATCAGTCAAATCCCCTATGACCGATAAAAACTTGTCGGCCACATCTTTTATCTAATGTGATGCAAGAAAAACGCTCACATCACATCAAAAATATTTATCGGCGCCTGGCGCTCCACAATAATGCAAGCGCACAGCCGATTCCCTTATCGTTGACATTTCGATTTCCTTATCTTACATTTGACAAATTTGCACAAATTTGTAAATTAGTACAATTTCATGTACACATTTTTTCTCATGGTTTGATCACCCTGCTCGCTCAATTAAATGTAGTTCACAGCATTATGGGGTGATAATTGCCACTTATCTGGCAATAAGAAATGCACTGTATGAATTAATTTTTTAACTCAATTAATTTATGTAACAAATTAATTATTTTATTATTAGTTAATTATGCACCAATTAGTACATTAGTAACAATTTCATGTACACATTTTTTCACATGCTTTGATCAGTGGCGTAGCCAGGATTTTTGAGCGGGGGGGGCGGATTGTTTACGGAGCCCCGCGAACGGGGGGGGGGCGGCCCCTAAAATTTGACCTATGTAGTAGGGCAATGGCGCCATGGCGCTGGCGCCATTCGTAGGCGCCGCGCCATGGCGCCATTGGCGTTAGCATAGGCACCACAGACCGCTGTATATGTATGTATTTTACATATGTATACAGCGAAAATGAACATTTGAGTGCACTTTCAACGAGCTTGAAGCCGTTGCGACCTTCAAAGAGAAAATGACTTTGGTGTCACGCTTTTTTGCGCGCTTGCGCACAAAATTTTTGAAAAATGGCCTCAAAATCGTTGCACCAGAACACATTTCACGGCATTTCTCACGTCTCACCCGGGAAGGGGGGGGGGTGCGGCCCCCCCCCCCCCCCCCGCCCCCCCCCCTGGCTACGCCACTGGCTTTGATCACCTTAATCACTCAATTGAATGTAGTTCACAGCAGCAAGTCATGGGGGATAATTACCACTTATCTGGCAATTAGAAATGCACTGTGACAAAATAATTAATTAACTCAGTGCACCAATTAGTAGATTAGTAACAATTTCATGTGCACTGTTTTCCGCATGCTTTGCACACCATAATCACTCAATAAAATGCAGTCAGTTCACAGCAGCAGGTCATGGGGGCACAGTTGTTATAAATACTGAACTTTTTTTCAAAGTATATGTAAAATATTTTCTACTCACCCCCAAATACAGAATACGTGGTATATAACCTTGGTATACCACGCTTTTCTGTTTTTTCAAATAAATGGATGGGGGATACGTTTTTCTATAATGCACATGGCTTCTAATAATGAGGTAAACAAATACATATGACCCGACCTGTTGCGTGTTATTAAAACATCGATTTTCTTCGCACGCGCTCATTTGCACGTTAGACGGGTAAGCTATCAATTTCCAGGTGACCTCTTTTTATGTAATAAACAAAAAAACGTGTTAGCACGGGGGAACAGATGGAATTATAAGCGTGTTACGTGGTATACCAAAATAACCTAATTGGGGACATCTAAATCTCGCGGACAGCCTGATTGGGGAGGTTGGAGGAGGTTTGCGGAGGTTCGATGTGTGGGCTTTTTCAAGGTGTAGAAGGAAGAAAAGTGAGAAAAATCGCTAAAAGTAGGTGTTTAATAGCTGAAAATAGACATACAAATATAGTTTCTAATGATAGCTGAAAATAGGCGATATGGAACTAGTGATTTTGGAGGTGAAAATCTATAAAACGGTATGACAATTTGCTATTTTGATCAAAAATGCAAGTATAATGTCTCAAAAATCGCTCCAGATAGGTAGATAGCTGGCCGATTTCAGGGGGTAGTAGCCAAAAATTTTGCTTCCGGGATAGGTATTATAGATAGCTGAGCAGCCTCCGGGGCGGTTGTGGGGGTTACCCCTCCCCCACCATTGGAGACCCTTGGCTACAAGGTTCCAAATTCCGACGAGTAACCACAAGGTACAACGCATCACGTCATCGCAGGTAGTGTCGTCCCTGTCCTCCGGCGGCGCGTCCATGCTAGTGTGCACCGAGCTGCTCGGCCGCGGCATCGACCTCCCATCAGTACGCACGGTGATCAACTACGACCTTCCAACCTAGGGTGTCAACAAAAACTTTTTGGCGGAAAACGGAAACGGAAACGGAAAAATTTTTGAACTTGCCGGAAAACGGAAACGGAAACGGAAAACAATTTGCACTTGCCGGAAAACGGAAAACGGAAAAATGAAAGGCCGGAAAATGGAAACGGAAACGGAAAAATTTGCTGCAATTATGCCGGAAACGGAAAAAACTTGCTGAAATTTTGCTGGAAATGGGAAAAAATTTGCAGAAATTTATCCGTAAATAAAAAAATTTGCTGAAATCTTGCTAGAAATATAAAAAATTCACATAATTATGAACCTTCATGCATGTTTGCCAGTTCGGCAACAGAAAATTGAGCTGGAAAATGAAAAAAGTTGGAAAAACAGACAATTGAGCTGGAAAACGGAAAAAAAGACGGAAAAACTGAAAATTTAGCCGGAAAACGGAAAATGGGCCGGAAAAACGGAAACGGAAACGGAAAAAAAATTTAGCAGCCGGAAAATGGAAATGGAAACGGAAAAAAAATTGCCTGCGGAAAGCGGAAACGGAAAACGGAAAGTTGACACCCTATTCCAACCTCGATCGTCGGTTACATCCACCGCGTGGGCCGGACAGGGCGCGCAGGGGCTTCAGGCGACGCGGTGACGTTCTTCACGGAGGATGATTTGCCCATGATAAGGCCCATCGCCACCGTGGTCAAACAGGCCAATGGGGAGGTGCCCGAGTACACGCTGCAGCTGAGAAAGCCTACCAGGTATTGACCGGCTTTATCCACCGACTATATATACCGCATTTCTTCTAATATAAGAGTGATGTTCGACTTTTTTCGTCAACTTTTTTTATCCGCCGTTCTATTGGAGGCTGCCATTCGATTTTTTTCCACCAATTTGCAAATTTGTAATTTGGAAAATATTTTTTATCAGGTTTATTAGGTTTATTTTTCAATGGAACGTGAGAAGTTTTGTTTAATATTAGAGCATCAATTTGATTCAACATCTTTTGTACACAAATTTTTTAGTGAACATTTGTATTTTTTTACTGAACCTTTTGTGTCAACTGAACGTGCACGCATGAAGCTTTTAGTTGACACACACAGTTGACAACAGCACGGATTTTTTGATGTGTTAGCTAGTGCGCTCCGTCATTGTTAATGCGCCGTTAATGGCCAACCAAAACTAGAGCGTCAACTTATATAATTCACATTTAGGGTTCAAACGGGATTGACTTTTCGGGATCGGGATTCACTTTTTGATCGGGATCGGGATCCCGTTTGAACCCTATTCACATTATCAAATTAATTTTTGATTGCGCAGAAATGAGCGAACTCGGCTGAGGCAGAAGGCGCCGCACAGAAAAAATATTGCAATCGGTTTCAGGAGCCGTTTCAAAAGCCGTTTGGAGAAATATCTATAAAGACTCACTTCCGGGACTAAATCTTAACCTACGGGGTTTCACACGAAAATTACCCGAATGACAACCGCATGAAAGAGAAGCCACAACAATTGCACATCACTCAGGAGCATCACTGGAAAACCGCAGAAGTTTTTTAACAGCGAGTTGTAAAAATTGCCACTGCAACTAGCTAACAATACCTACTGCATGCAACTTTTGCAAAGTAATGGAAAAATTTGTCACACATTTTTCATGTTTAGGTCCAATTATCACATTTTTGCATGCAAGATTCTGATTTTTTGTAAAATTTCTGTATAATTATTGTAAAATTTTTGTAAAATGGTCCCATTTTATTATTTTATTATTATTTTGGAATAAAATAAAATAAAATGAAACAAGAATAAAATAAAAATAAAATACACTTTTATACAATTTTTATACAATTTGTATACAAATGATTTTTATAAAACCAACCCTGCCCCTGGGGGATTATTATTTCGCCAGACTTTTTTGAGGGGGAACTATTCGAGGGGGGAATTATTTGAGGGGGGAATTATTTGAGGGGGGCAATTATTCTTTTGACAAAATGTTTGAGCATCTTTCTTTTAAGTCATTTCATGAAATGTGTGATTTTAACGTGCCATTTTTGTTACAATTTGGCATAGTGATGTAAAAGCGCCATGGCGCTGGCGCCTGGCTAGCGCCAAAGCAAAAAGCGCCATGGCGCTTTTGGCGCTTGGCGCCATTGGCGCTTGGCGCTGGACTTTTGAAAAGCGCCACGGCGCTTTTGGCGCTTGGCGCTATAGTGCCCTGGCGCCATTGGCGCTTGGCGCTAGTGTTTTTAAAAGCGCCAAAAAAGCGCCACAATAGTTGACATTTCACAGCATGAATTGATGCTGAAAAATGTATGTAAAATGTAATTTTTGTAAAAAATTACATTCCGAAATCTACATTCTGCATTCCTGCTTTAATTGCTTATAATTTTCACATGCTTGTTTAGAGAATGTTACAACAATGTCATGTGATAAATTTTGCATCATATCACAGATAGTGATGAGATTTAAAATTGCTCTGTTTGGTTTTTGATGCGGTATATTGGATATCACAGTAAAATGTGCTCACAGGTAATTACTTTTCTCATGGAACTGCAAGGTCTCTAATTGGGAGGTTTTGTTGGGTTGGTATTACCTCCTCCAATCGGCCAGCTATCTAACCTAGACTCAGCTAAGCTATACATCTAATTATCTTGAGGCAGAATTTTTTCGGCTACTGTCACCTGGTGCCACTCCCAGACGCCCAGTAGAGTGCGAAATGTCATGCAAAGTGTCAAAAGTCATGTAAAATGCACTGTAAAGTGTTCAATGTCATTCAAAGCATCAAAAGTAATGTAAAATGCTCTGGGAAATGGTACGTTTGACATTTTACACAGCATTTCACATGACTTTTGTTTGATATATATTTTCACTTTGCGTGACATTTTACATTTTACAGGGGTCTGGGAGTGCTTACACATGAAGCAACATTTTGGCTGATTGGTGCTAAAAGAATTATAGGTAAACTACCTAATATGATTAAAACTTAACTTATCCCAGTACTCCAAAGAGCTTTACCTCGCTGGTAATGTAATAAATATTGAAGGAACATAATCCAAGGCGTTTCATAAGCACAACTGCATTGCAAACACTGAAAAATTTTTGGCGCTGGCTCTTTTGGCGCTTGGCGCCACTGTTCTCTGGCGCCATTGGCGCTTGGCGCCGTGGTCTGAAAAAGCGCCATGGCGCTTTTGGCGCTTGGCGCCTTTTTGCCGTGGCGCCATTGGCGCTTGGCGCTCGGCTTTGAAAAGCGCCATGGCGCTTGGCGCTAAAGTCCTGGCGCTTTTTACATCACTAATTTAGCACTACTATTTGATGAAATATCTTTCAGGGGGGATTATTCGAGGGGGGAATTATTATTTCCTCACTTGTCTTACAGGTGGGGTTATTCGAGGGGGGAATTTTTCAAGGGGGGTGAACTATTCAAGCAAATACGGTACTCACGTTTACTCATGAGTAAAAATAAAAAATAAATACTTTACGTTTTCTGTACTTTTGATAAGGTTCAGTACTTTTAACAACTCTGCATGCATGTTTCACGCAGGAAGCATGCCAACGATTATTATTTTGTGCTTTTCATAAAAATACTCATTGTCCTGAAAAGGTCTTACCGTATTACCTCGAAATACCCCCATGGGGGTTTATTATTTCGCCAGCAAAATTTGAGGGAGGATTATTCGAGGGGGGTTTATTCGAGGGGGGGTTTATTATTTCGTCAGAAATTTTCGTAAGGATCGTAGTAAATAGTAGGCATTAGCATACCCAAAACAGGTAATAAATGTGTCCAAACAGGATATAAATTTAAACATAAAAATGTAGATAGCTACACAAACTAGTCCATGTGTAGCTGCAATGCAAATTAACAGTAAGTAAGTTATACATCATGTACATTGCATACATGACGTATTTATTATGTACATGACGTACATCATTCCGAATGGGGGGTATTTCGAAGGGGGGGGGGTTATTATTTCCCCAGCCCATTTTGAGGGGGGGGGGTTAATTCGAGAGGGGGGGGGGGTTAATTCAAGGGGGGAATAATTCGAGGTAATACGGTACATTGAAGTGTTCAAAAAACTTCTTGTGACATCTTTTCACAAAAATCGCCTGATCTAACTAATATCGCATGATCATTGACACGCTTCCTATACTCCAGTCACTTGACACCCTGCACGCATGGTTCCCGCTGGAAGTGTGCCAACGATTTTGTTTAGGCATGCGATTTACGTAAAAAGTTGAAAAAAGTCATCGCTGTTATAACGCTATACGTTAACTCATTCACAACAACAATTTTTTTATCTTTCTTACAAAAATCGCATGCTTTATCATCATTGGCACGCTTCCAACGTGAGACATAAATGAGTGCAAGGGCAGAGTATCATGTCCGCCGAGTATACGTGAAACATAAAAAACTGCACGTGCAGAGTTTCATGTCAGTGTCGTATACCCATGCTGGTAGATACACTACACACACACCATGCTGTAATTTTTTTGTTTGGTCAATATCCAGATAATTTTATTACGGAATACCCACCAACTCTATTGCCTGAATCCGACATTTGAACCTGAAAACCTGACCCGATACCAAACCTCAATATCTAAACTGAAACCGCATATACCCATCAAATTTTTGGAACCGATACCTGACCCCTAACCTTTTTGGAACTGATACTCGACACATGACCCAATTTTTTTGATATTATCCAGACAAGAAATTCAAATGCCATGGAAAGTGTCAGGAGTCAAAATGTGTGAAATGGCCCGTAAAATGGCAAACAGGGCATAGGCACCTCTATTCATCACACGACATAATTAACAATTCATGCCACTTCGCGGGCCACAAAAAAAGTTTGTTGACTTACCTACTTGACTTCACGCATTTTACTTCCATCAGTCATCATTTTCGGCCAATTAAGTATGCATGCATATTTACAGTAATCCCAGCACACAAGGTGCGCCAAAAGTGATGACTAGTGTCGTTAAATAATGGCATTTGGTTGAAATGACTGGGAAAGAGGATATTGAGTTTCCATATCGCTGACGTTGCATATTGCTTTGGATATCTGACTTTAAATATATATTTAAATGTGTCCCCTGACGGGGACAAATGTCGCCGGTCGGGGACCAAAATTCTGTGTTTACTGAAAAAATTTTTTCTCACCGGGGATGTTGCTGCTAGGCACCAGTCCCCCATGGGATTGCGATCACTATACAAAAATACAGTGATCAACGAAAATTAAAGTGTAAATAAAATAAGATTCACTGACCGCTCTGAGCTAAAATTTGGCATGTGAACTCACTAAACAAAGAAGTACACGCATCCAAATTTGAGACAAATCAAAATAAATTTATACACCCCCCTTAAAAAAATGCATTGGCGTGTGTAACCGTCTTGCACAAATTTTGTGCATGCAAATTTGGTGTTAATTCATCTAATTAACATGCAAACAACGCATACACACCAATTATCAACCTTTGAATATTTTTATTTTTTGCTGGGACCCCGACTGGGGCCTCTGTAAATAACTGATTGGTCTTTGTTAAGTTATCTTTACTAAAATTGTAGTAAAATTGTATAAAAATTGTATTTTATTTTAATTCACGTTTCCTTTTATTTTATTTTATCTTATTCTTCAATTTTCACTTTTATTTTTATTTTATTTTTATTTTTTTCTGAGATTTTACCAACCCTGCACAGGACAGCGAAAAATTTCCTGTTGTGGCAGATCAATTAAGAATTTTCTGGGATGTAAATACCTGACATCCACCAAAAAAAAATGTTGGTGTAAAAAGCAGTGGTGCAGATTTTAATGAAAAGACTATGAGGAAACATAAGTTTTGAAGTTTTGACTGTTAGCTCCCACAACTGGAGATTCAGCACTGACTCAGAGAGTAGGTAAGGTCCCAGATATGGCTTGGGCAATTTTTATTTTATCATATTTTCTGAAAATAACCCATTTTTCAATGCTAACCAAAAGTCATCTAAAATTTCAGAACAACGCAATCATAACTTGAATTACAAGAATTACAACAAAAATTGATGCAATAGTGTTAACTAAAAATTAAGACGTGGAAACCTCAAACCATTTCTTAAATCAAGAAAGTTTTCATGATGACACCCAGTGCACATTATGGTGTAATGTGGTTGCTCATGGGTTTGTTCTTTAGTTTCAAATATAAATGACAGATATTTTTGCTCAAATATCATTCATTTCAGTTTCATTGTAAATGTTCATTTCACTATTCTGATAACTGTAAACATTGAGTAAAATCTATCTGTCCACTTATCTGCAAAATCTCATGTTTTTTCCATGCTACTAATTTCATGACCCAATTATCGGGTGGGCGCGCCAGCGCCATCCCTCGCTGCCGAGGGAGGGCGCAAGCGACCCACCCATAATATGGTCAGACACACCAAAATGCTGAAATCGCAAATTTAAAATCGCAATAACTTCGGAACCGAGTGCAACCTAGTGCAGAACCGACTGCACCATTAAAAAGCCCGTGTCGAAAAGTACCACCACGCAAATTTTCAGATCCAACGGTTGAGTTCGAAGGAATTTATTACGGATTTTCTTTTTCAAGTAGTGTTGTTGTTGTTGTTGTTGTTCTTCTTCTTCTTGTTCTCCTGACAATCTTCAAACTACAATAACTTCCTTGAAACACGACCGATTTTCATGGTTGATGGCTCATATGAAAGAGCATATGATGCCATTTCTTATTTTCGGGAATTTTTTTCACAGGCTTCGCCCACTTTGGGACGGTATCTGTTTGAAATTTTCAAACCTCAATAAATTTAAAATTTGAATACAAATGCTGCAATAAAAAAATTGTTGATGTGCGCCCTGACTAGAGCTTTCAAATGAGCCAATTTTTGGCGATTTTGGTTGAGATTTACAAATGTTATTCAAGTTTGCTTGTTTTGTGTAAAATGCGCAAACATGCCTGAACTACTGCTTGATGTGATACTGAGCATGTGACCTTGCATGGTGATTACTATCAGGTCATAAATGTCTAGTGGTTAATGTCAAGTCAAATGTCAAGTTATAAATGTCAAGTCAAATGTCAAGTGATAAATGTCAAGCAATAAATGTCAGGCCAAATGTCAAGTGATAAATGTCATGTGATGGATGTCAAGTGATAAAATATTAAGGGATCAAATATCAAGTCAAATATCAAATGATAAATGTCAAGTGGTAGATTTCAAGTGAAATGTCAAGTGAAAAATGTCATGTGATAGATGTCAAGTGATAAATGTCAAGTGATAAATTTCAAGTGAAATGTCAAGTTTAATGTCAAGTGATGAATGTCAAGACAAATGTCAATTGATAAATGTCAATTGATAAATGTCAAGTGATAAATATAAAGTGATAAATGTCAAGTGATAGATGTCAAGTTATGAAATATCAAGTGATAAAATATCAAGTCAAATGTCAAGTGATAACTTTCAAGTCAAATGTCAACTGAAAAATTTCAACTGAAATGTCAAGTTTAATGTCAAGTGATAAATGCCATGTCAAATGTCAAGTCAAATGTCAAGTTTAATGTCAACTGATAAATGTCATGTCAAATGTCAAGTGACAAATTTCAAGTCAAGTCATATGTCAAGTCAAATTTCAAGTGGTAAATGTCAAGTCAAGTGTCAAGTTAAATGTCAAGTGATCAAATATCAAGTCAAATGTCATCTTATAAATCTCAAGTCTAAAGTCAAGTCTAAAGTCAAGTCAAATGGCAAGTAAAAAGAGAAGTGAGAAGTGAATTGCAAAGAAAATCAGCAAAAGTCAAATGAGAAGTGAAATGGCAAGTAAAAAATAAAATTGAAAAACTTTGATAAATGGATACTGAACTGTGATCCATATTTCTAGTTAACCTTTTTTTGTGAACAATCACATCATGCTATTGTCACAAATATGAGTTGTAAATAGAAGCATGATACACTCCTGAACTCTTA
Source organism: Sphaerolaimus hirsutus (assembly GCA_964036195.1). Taxonomy (NCBI): domain Eukaryota; kingdom Metazoa; phylum Nematoda; class Chromadorea; order Monhysterida; family Sphaerolaimidae; genus Sphaerolaimus; species Sphaerolaimus hirsutus. The sequence continues at coordinate 1,122 of CAXIWS010000535.1, read as the reverse complement.
ATGGCGGACCAATTTCATTTAAGAGACATTTCTCAATAAGTTTTGGATATGTCATTTAACACATAGCATATGCAAATAGCATTGGCACGCATTGGCACCATGCCAGCCGATATTTGTAGGATGAAATTCACCCGGTCACATATAAACTTGGCCCACATCCAAGTTATGGGTTGCATATTTTTGATCAAAATATAGTTCTGTTTGATGTGATACTGCCACTATATGGGTCTTCAAGGGTTATGATTTCAAATTGTGCAATTTTATGGAGTGGTGCCATCTACTCCAAAACAATGCCATTTTCATGGAGTGGTGCCAACTACTCCAAAACAGCATCATTTTCATGGAGTGGCGCCATCTACTCCAAAACTGCAGTGCCATCTTCTCCAAAATGGCGCCATTTTTGTGGAGTGGCGCCATCTACTCGCCGGCATATATATTGTTCAGCAAGACACCTACTCATTCGGGGAAGCCTGGGCCACTGGCCACACAAAAGAAGTATATCAGTAAAAAATGGCTAAGACCAAACAAAAAGTGGACGCTGCCTCCACAGCAAATATACATGAAGTGTGTCTCTCAAATGGACATGAAGTGCGTCTCTCAAATGGATATTAATATATATTGGATGCACAAAAGAAATGTATCATTGCTTAGAAAATGGCATACACTTCACTGATAACACAATTTACTGCGGTTACATATCCCACCTGAATAAAGAAACTATTTGTATTACATCACAAGAGTTACATGTATTGACTGTTAAATGCACAAAAGCAATATATCATTACAACTGCATTGTGAGAAATGTGTCACATTGAACCCAGACTTTTATTTATTCAATAGTTTTCAAGGCAGATTACAGTGTTAGACATACACATCCATGTAAAAAAAGTTTCACACCCTTCAACTATCTGAGACAAAAAGTCAATTGACATCTCAAATGTCAAGCAAAGTATAATTTTCATGACAAATGTCATGCAGAGTGTAAATTGTGCATCTGAATCTACTGTTTTGGTATCCAAATGTTCACATAAGATTTGGTTACAAAAACAACAACAAGATTTGGATACAAAATATTGCTAAAAAGGAAAAAAATTCACTCAAGTTTATCATAGCAGCGTGAGC
>CAXIWS010000533.1:0-27361 GCA_964036195.1 Sphaerolaimus hirsutus | reverse complement strand
CACTTATACAAGTCTTTAGAGTCTTATAAATGGCGATTTTTGTTGCATTTTTCGACGTCTGCATACGTTTCAGATGACAATTTAGTACTGGGATTTCAAAAAATTTCTGGTGAAATAATAACCCCCCCTCGAAATACCCCCCTCGTTTAACCCCCCTCAAAATCCTCACTCTGAAAAAATAAACCCCCTGGGCTGGGGGTATTTCGAGAAAATACGGTAAACATTTTTCTAATCAGATCACATTGCTCCCACTTTGGGTGTATTTGGTGCAAAATCTTTCATGTAACCTTATTCATAAAAATATGGTAGAATTCATTGTATAGTGTTCTGTCCATCAAGTATATTTCAAGAATGACTGGTTTGTTGAGGGCAAGTGTATGTACTTCAATAAAGATATTGGCAAGATGATTTGAATATGATTTCAATGTTTCACAGAATTTCCCTAGTTTTCAGAATGAATCCATTTGCAAAGAGGTCTTTTTATCATTTTAAGCAACATTTTGAATTTCAGTGAGTACCCTTCAGATTGGACTCTTTTTTCCTGGTTTAAGACTTTTTCAGAACAGGTCTTTAACAGAAAATCTAAGCTGAATTGGCTGTTTATGTGTAATTCTCAATTCTTTAAATTTGAACAAGATTGCAACTGCACAAAAAAACTCAGTATACTCGATGGACCATAAAGTATTCACCCAAAATTTATTGAGACGTCCAATTCTAAAAGTCGACAAGTCCAAAATATGAAAATTTTGAGTTAGACCCGGAAACGTCATCTGGGGCTACTCCCGCAGATTTTTCATAATTTTCCATAGATTTTTTGACCTCATATACCCATATGGCAAAGTGACAAATTTAACATTTTTGGGAAAAATGCAAAAAATTTGTGTCAGAAGTCGACAAGTCCACTGAGTTTTGGGCTAAAAGTCGACAAGTCCACCTTTCGCAGCCTTTTTTATAGGAAAAAATGTAAGAAATGTGATAAGTCCATCATGGACACCGATTCCTAAAAGTTGAAAAGTCCACCAATTTCCCATAAGGCAGGGGCAACGCGGGCGGGAACAAAAATTTTGTCGCGTGCAAGAAGTCGACAAGTCCATTTCCCTCCCCAAAACAGTTTTGTTCTGTCTGAGTAGAATTTTATAGACACCCAATTTTTCACATATACGTTGAGAGCAGGGGCTGAAAATTGGACACTTTATTGTTAACATTTGGAACAAAATGTTGAGCATGAGAGAGCCCCATTGGACGCGCACCACGGACCTGGAATTGGAAATGAAACTTAAAATGCAATTTACTCAAAATCGCATTTTGTGGACTAGTCGACTTTTAGAATTAGACGCCTCAATTATGTCTTTGTTGATAATGTGCAGGCAGGATACTTAAGTATATATGCACTTTCACAAATAAGGCGGAGTTGTGTCCAAGCGATGAATGTTTATCCTGAGACGTTTTATCTTTCTTTGCTGGAACAAATGTCATTTTTTAAATGATGACGTCATGGTGGTTTCCTTCGAAAAATGCATAGCGTGCAGTCCGCTGAATATATCCAAAAAAGTTTGTCCCAAATTTTTATCATCACAAAACACAGGACACCAAGAGGCACAGCAAAGGGAACATTGGAACTGGGGGTAACAAACATCGGAGAAAATCTTATGTTAGGGAACCGGATTCAGGTGTTTGACGGATCTTGATTTTTTTGGATTTTTTTTGGTGATTTTTAAAACACAGTTTTGTTCTTTTTGTCAATTAAATTCAGAGCAGACAGATTGTGGCGGTGATCTTGATGGATTGTTTGTAAAATGTGTACATACTTTGGTCTGTTATTTGAATTTGTGTTTCCAAAGTTTTGTAGTTTTTTTAGATCCACAGTCCACACATTTATGAACTGAAAAAATGATGGGTATAATGGCTCTGCGGACACCAGCACACTACTGAAGTTTGGGAAACTGTTATGAATGAATTTAAGTTTACCAGAAATAGGAGTCTGTCAACTACTGTTGATGGCCATCATTGTATCTGGTAAACTCAAATGTGTTCAAAATAGTTTCATGAGTTTCCTATATTTCGGTGGTGTACTAGTGTGTGTCCTACCCAACTACCGAATAGAAGAGTGCTGTTATATTGTTTTCATCAACTTTTTTACCGGCTGTTCTATTAGAGGTGCCGTTCTGTTGGAGATCGCCATTCTATTTTTTTCACCAAAAATGTTCTCGCATGTTTCATATAAAGCCCATAGTTGTTAAAACCTATTTACGTTTACTCAAAAAGTACGTATACTCGTAAGTATTTACGTTTACATATACTGTAAAAAAGTACCAGTACTCGCTTTTACGCATACTTTATGAAAGTACTCGAGTACAGAGAACGTATTTTAGATGGCTTTTTTATAGGCTTTTTCAACGCATACCGTATTACCTCGAATTAGCCCCCCTTGAATTAACCCCCCCTCGAAATACCCCCCCTAAAATTCGGCTGAGGAAATAATAAACCCACCCTCGAAATACCCCCCTAAAATTGAGTGTAAAGATAACGTACATGACAAATACCGTAGTTTGTGATCTGTACAATGCAGAACACACGTTAAAACTGATGATTAAATGACGTTAGGGAAGTATTACTGTGTATATACAGTTATAAATGCCTATAAATACATATACATCCATGTAATTGTTTGTTTTTTCTACGTCTGCGTATGGGGAATTTCCGAAATTTTCTGGCGAAATAATATACCCCCCTCGAATAACCCCCCCCCCTCGAATTATCCCCCCTAAAATTTTGCTGGCGAAATGATAAACCCCCTGGGGGTATTTCGAGGTAATACGGTAGATGGGAAAAAAGGGAAAAAATTTTTTTTTTTCCCAAAAATAGCTTAAAAAGTCAAATATTTACTTTACGTTTTCTGTACTGTGGGGGTGAGTAAAAAATTAAATACTTTACATTTATGTATACTTTGAAAAAAGTTCAGTACTTTTAACAACTCTGAGAAAGCGTAAATATTTGATGAAACATCAACAAAATTTTGATATCAGGGCATAAATAAAAACAAAACCAACTGTGAAAACAACCCTGAATCATAATCATGAACACCTTGGATTTTCTTACCACCCATTTTTCTGATATTTTTGTTTTTTTGCACTCTTCCAGTGTAATTTATACTTGTTGTTATATTGGAAGTGCCATTCTATTGGAGGTATGCCATTCTATTAGAAGAAATACGGTAGTCATGGTCAATCAAAAGTTGTCGATAATTCATAAAATGGTGTGTAAAGCCCACATTTTTTTATCCGCTCAAAGTTGTGATTTGATAATTTTTGTTGATTATCATTACTTTTTTACATGTGAGAGTCTCAAAAAATGAAAAAAGCTTGAAGTGAAATAATGTAATATCTTTTCAAACAGCAGTGCACTACTGTGCTTTAGCTGAAGCTGCACACAGTGCATGCTTAACACAATGCAAAACTTTTTTCACATAGTCTTCCACAATTTTGGAAGCGCGTTAAGCGCGTGTAAAGTTAGGGGGCAATCCCAGACCCTGTAAAAAGCCCTGTAAAATGTGAAATGTCATGCAAAGTGTCAAAAGTCATGGAAAATGTCCTGCAAAATGGCAACCACCACTGCACCACTGCAAGTATTTACATTTAACATCTCTAGTTTGTTTCACACTTTAGTCAAATGGCTCCAACAAAGTAACTGATTTATTGTACTCAATTAGTGGTGTGCTAAACTTTTGTGCATTTCGTGCCTTTCTAAGATGAGTAATTGTTAGCATTCAATAAGCTTATGCTTGGTAGAGCAAAAGCTGTCTCTCATTTAGTAGAACATTTGTTGATGCTTGCACACTTATTTATTATGCTATGTTGCACCCGTCAAAATGGGCTGGGGAAATAATACCCCCCCCCTTCGGAATGATGTACGTCATGTACATAATAAATACATCATGTATGCAATGTACATGATGTATATTACTGCTAATTTGCATTGCAGCTACATATAGACTACCTAGTTTGTGTAGCTAGGTATCTACGTTTTTATTCCAAATATATCCTGTTTAGACACATTTATTACTCGTTTTGGGTACGCAAATGCCTACTATTTACTACGATCCTCACGAAAATTTCTGACAAATAATATAAAAAATATCCTTCGGATTAACCCCCCTCAAATTTTGCTGGCGAAATAATAAACCCCCATGGGGGTATTTCAAGGTAATACGGTATATATTTTCCATAATTCCAAAATTTTCCATAATGAATCACGTTTACATGCAAGTTTCAAAAAAGTACAATTCAAAATTTCCATATATTGCTTTTGCTGTATGATGTATTTACTCAGATGTCTGCTCCGATTAAAATATTAATTTTGCTCCCATTATTCTGGCAATGTGCACATTTCTCAGGTTTGTTGTTTTTACATTTTTTGACTCATTTTCTGGTTCGATTCGCGTTGAAGTGATTTGCTCTTGCTCAAAAATGCCTTCAACAGCAAAATCAAGTTTACCGTAATTACTCGAAATACCCCCCGGGTGGTGATTGTTTCATAGTGGTCCCGAGAGGGGGGGGGGGGGGTTAAACGAGGGGGGGGGTATTTCGAGTAGGGGGGTATTTCGAGGAAATACGGTACATCAAAGAAATCTATCAGAATTCGTGGTTACAGAACCAGAACGGTATTTCACAAACTTACATACATGTGTCACATTCACCAGGTGTCAATTTCACAGGTCCAGGATGTGAATGTCCCGATGAATCGAACACAGCACCGAGACATATGATTTCACCCGGTTACCCAGATCAACAGTATTGCAATGATTTGGATTGTGAGTTTTTTGACAAATGTGCAAATAATGATTAATGTATACTCATTGAAAACACTTGCAAATTTTTAATTTTGGAGGATGTGAGACCTAGAAATATGTCTCTAAATAATAGTGATGGAAAAATTAAAAGGGTGCTAATGGCGAAATGGCGCCCATCGCGCCATTTCATCACTAGTAAATAAGTTAAAAGTAAAATATCGTATTTCCTCGGAATACCCCTCCTCGAAATACCCCCCTCGAAATACCGCCCTCAAAATGGGCACTATGAATTAATAAACCCCCTCGAAATGACCCCCCTCGAAATACCCCCCCCCCCTCAAAATGGGCACTATGAATTTATAAACCCCCCTCGAAATGCCCCCCTCCCAATTGAGTGTGAAGAGAACGTCAATGACAAAAGCTGCGGTTTATGACCTGGGCAATGCATAACACACGTTAAAAACAATGATTGTGTTACGTTAGAACATGGTTTATACCATATACATACTGTACTTATATAAGGCTGTAGACTCTTATATAGTGATGGAAAAGCGCCATGGCGCTGGCGCCTGGCGCTAGCGCCAAAGCAAAAAGCGCCATGGCGCTTTTGGCGCTTGGCGCTATTTTAGCGTGGCGCCATTGGCGCTTGGCGCCGGGCTCTCAAAAAGCGCCATGGCGCTTTTGGCGCTTGGCGCCATTTTCTGGTGGCGCTATTGGCGCTTGGCGCCAGCATTTTAAATGGCGCCAAAAAAGCGCCAACCTTGATCATAATAATTGCCATGATGCTGTGAAATCGAAACTCCAGTTGATCAACTTTAGGTCAAATGAATAAATATTAATTTATGTAAGGGTGTTATGGGACATATTTATTAAGTATTGATTTATATTAGGAGACAATTTTATTTACATAGAATACAAGTAGAGGTGTTTAATTGTGCTTTTTTTCAAAGGTCATCATATTTGGACGTGGAGCAAGTGCCTTCTGTTTTCTCAAAAAGTTATCCATTGTATACACCTTTATTCATTTTAAGCCTCAACTTATAAACGTTGATGATTAAGACAAAAAGAGATGATTGATTTCACAAAAAGGGATTTTTGTTTTCTAATCACTGAATCCCCTTCCTGAATAGTTACCCTTTTTACTTGGTGGATTGAACTTTAATTGCCAAAGTTAAATCGACTACATCAACATCAGCAGTACGTCGCAGTTATGTAGTCATTATTCTACAAACGAATTGAAAAAAAATTTGGCGCTGGCGCTATTGGCGCTTGGCGCCATTACCCTGTGGCGCCATTGGCGCTTGGCGCTGACATCCAGAAAAGCGCCATGGCGCTTTTGGCGCTTGGCGCTATTTTGCTCTGGCGCCATTGGCGCTTGGCGCTGTGGGTAGGAAAAGCGCCATGGCGCTTTTGGCGCTTGGCGCTAAACGCCTGGCGCTTTTTCCATCACTACTCTTATACATGGTGGTTTTTGTTGCATTTTTCTACGTCTGCATACGTTATTAGTACTGTGAGTTAAAAAAATTTCTGGCGAAAAAAAACTCCCCTTGAATTACCCCCTCGAAATACCCCCCCCCCTCAAAATTCTCACTCTGAAAAAATAAACCCCTTGTGGGTATTTCTAGGAAATACGGCATTCTGTTTAACAACATGACATACACTATGTTATAAATGCGAAAATACGATGTTTGTGAAAAATTCTAAAATTCGAAAAGCATTCAAAAATTTGAAAATTTGAAAACTATTTTCAATACGTCATTTTAGAAAAATAACTTAATTTAAACTGTATAATTTATTGTCAATTTAGCACAAAAATAACTTAAAAACGTTCTAAAATACATTTAATTTTCCATTCCTACCGTTTTCAGGCAAATATAAATTAGAATGCGGAGCAGGCCAACATGCCAGATTTGTTGTACAAAATTATGCAATCTTGGATTATATCGGGGATCGAGTGGAAATTTTCGACTCAAATAATTATTCAATTCCTGGAACCCCTGTTGATCAACCACTGCTAATGTTCGTTTATAAAAGTATACCATATAATACAAAACGAGTACAGACACTCACTTTGGCATATTACTCAATATCGCTTACCGTATTTCTTCTAAACACCTTCCCGATCAAGTCCGGCCCCCCATTTTTTATTTTACTTCTGACGTCCTATCTCCAGTTCTAGGACGCGCCAGAAGCTGAAACTTGGGGTAGATATTGGCGCAACCCCCTCTACTTCGCATGAATTGGAGGGGTCGCCGCGACCCCTCCAATTGAAGCGAAGTGGAGGGGGGGTTGCGCCAATATCTACCCCAAGTTTCAGCTTCTGGCGCGTACTAGAACTGGAGATAGGACGTCAGAAGTAAAATAAAAAATGGGGGGGCCGGACTTGATCGGGAAGGTGTTTAATAGAAGGGAGCCCTTCTATTTTTTCGTCAATTGTATACCTGCCCTTTTATTGAAGACGCTCTTTTATTTTAGACCGCTCTCCTTTTTTCCGTCATCTTTTCAGCCAAGCGTTTTCAACTTATGTTGAACTTTTTCAAATAACTGTAACGTCACGGACAGTTCATAGAATGACGATACACTGAGGTCATTCAACATTTGGTGTTAAACTAAAAGCACAAAATCATTGGAATAAAGCCACTAATTCACAGCGTTCGCATATATTTTTTAAATTTTTTAAATGCATTTGGCACAATTCCAACACTTTGTGTACCTTCTATTAGAGACTGTCCTTCTATTTACCTATTTCATGACCCAACTCAAGTCGAAAAAGTGTATTGGAGACCCGCCCTTCTATTTGAAGAAATACGGTATTCTAATAAATTCGCAGACTCTCAAGGAATGTTGAAGCTGGTGACTCCCTCACAGTTAATGGACCCAGGGCTACGTTGCATTTTTTCACAGATAGCAGTGTCACAGGCACTGGGTTCAATGTGTCTGCTCAGTGCATCCCTAGAGGTATGCTGATGCATGTTTTTACAAAGCCCATTTTACAATGGGAATCAGAATATCATAGTGTATACATTTACAAAAATCACACTTCCAATTCACCGTGAGGCACAAAAATCTAGAGTTCCAGGGAACGTAAAGTGTGCAGCGCCATTCATATGCTGAATTGACAACTGGCCTCTCACTCTGTACATTTACATGATTAGTTCACTTCACGTTATGTTCAATAGACAAGTTAAGGAGTACATCCCACTTTTAATGTCCTGGACCAGACCCTGTAAAACACCCAATCAAATGTCATGTGTCATGTAAAATAACCTGTCAAGTGTCATGGGTATCCAAATCTTATTCTACCATGTCCAACTCTTGTGTTTTTGTATCCAAATCTTAAACCTGGCCATTTGGAAGATTTGGCTACAAACATTTGATTTGGATACTATGGCATAAATTAGGATACACATGACACTTAACATGGTACTTTACATGACACATAACATTTTACAGGGTATTTTACAGGGTCTGGGACTGTCACCAGTTTGAAACGGACCAAAATTTTACACCAACTCAGAGTGCAGCTGTCCCAGCCCGCAATCATCCAACCAGGAATCTGGCACGATAAATTTTGTCCACCCGCAAAATGGTTGCCAGCACATTGACTGTGTTTATATGTTGGACCGACCAAAACTTAATGACAAGTAAATTTTCGTTTATGGACATCTTATCCCTGACATGATGACATCCCTGGGAGAAAATGACCTGCACAGTTGTTAAAATGTACTTACATTTACTCGAAAAATACGCGTGCACGAGTACGCGGTAAATACATTTACATATACATTAAAAAAGTAATGTATTCACATTTAAAAAGTACCGTATTTCTCCGTGTAAAGCACCCGGGTGCTATACAAAATTGACACCCTTTCCAGCAACCTTTTTTAAAAACTTGTATTAACAAAACTTAACAACCCAGGTGTTAGGTCAGGGGGTGTTATACATGGAAACACCTTCAAATTCAGCGGATAGTACATGTGTGCTTTCGTTTTCTATTTATGAAACACGTCCCTACATATTTAGGCTTTTTTGATTCCTAGCGTGCAGCAATTCAATGGAAAAATGCATGCTGCGAAATTGAAATGAGTTTCGCGCGCCACGCACAATATTTAAGCAATTCAAATCGGGTGAACTTTTTGAAACCTAAAAACCCCATTCAAATCGGGTGTAACACCCCGGATGTTGTGCGCGGGGGGTCCTTTACACGGAGAAATACGGTACACCCGTGCAGTCAACATGTATTTTGTTGCTAAATCACAATTTTCTGTATCTAAAATAAGAAAATTTTGAAGAAATCATATCATTTTTTCAGAAAAATAAACACCTTCCCGATCAAGTGTAAGAGCGTTTTTACGATGGGAAAAACACCACCCCACAAAATTTTAGACAATCAAATGCAATAATAATTCAGGGGACGTAAACTACTATGTATTTTGTAAACTAAATTTGGGTAAACTTTCTCAGACATTTCGACGGCTTTTCGACGGCAACGGGGACTGCGCGGCATGCACAGCCATGCAGTGGGCTGCGCAGTACCCCGTCAGAGCACTGCATCGCAAGATCGACGCCGCTACATGGGCCAACCGAGTTCGCCATGTTTTCTAGTGGTTGTAGTGCTCTGCACAATTTCGTTCCCTTAACCCCCCAATTTTAATTACTATTTTTGTGCGCTAAATCTATTTAAGCCAAGTTAGTTAAGTTATGTCTGGCTTAAGTGCAACTACATTCCACGTGGCATAAGGTGAGAGGGGAATTTACATTTTTTCACCTTGAAATGCCGCGGCGCGGCGTGTGGCCGCCTTTGAGCTCGCCGGCACACTGTTGTGACTTTCTGGGCAGTCTAAAGCACATTCTACCCTTTACTTATCTTTGGGCAGAGGCGGAGACTGACGACTGATAGGTAGGTGGCGACCGGAAGCCAGGAACAATGAACTTCACTCAAAAAAATACAAAAACTCTGTTCCGCGTTCCTCCCCATGTTGACTAGATTGTCGTGCGTCATCTAGTATCGGTGGGTGGTAGGAACAGCTTCTGATAACGCCCCAAGTGACAAGTCGCAGTCCAAAAAATACTTTTCCGCCGTCCTAGCAAAAATATCTCCTTGCGCTCGGAAGGGTGTGGCCATCGGGCTGAAACCTTTCTCACGGGCGCTAGCTGACCGGATAGTCGCAATAGTGGGTCGCGGGGTTGGAGGTGATAAGCATTTCGCGCCCGCGAGCATTTTCTAGCTACCGTAACTTATGAATATAAAACCCCCAAACAAAGTTTCCATGTGACATGTAGAAATCGTTGTACACATCGTTTTCACGCCAATGCCTTTCATTCCCACGAGCTTAATTAATCGTCTTGTATCTTAATTAATTAACATTAGTTGTAAGCTTGTATTAGCTGTCTAATTACTTGTTAGCTTAAATTGCTGTGTTAAATTATGATGCCGTAATTGCCGTTGTACATACTTTGTTCGTTCCATTTTTGTAAATATGCGTTGCACTGCGTCGTTATCTGTTTTAAATTGCATTAGATTAAGTAGGGATTTGTAGGTAATTATGGAAGTGAGTAATTGTTGCACCAAGTAAGCTTGTAAATTGCACCCTAAGCCCCAGGTCGCATGAAGCTATTATTTGATGCTATGAATTATATTTAATTATTACTGCACATTTTATTCATTCAATTAGTTACGTTTTTATGAATCTTTGTACATTATGATTTTATTAAGTGCTTACATCAGAGCTTATGTGATTTGAAAGTGATTTTGTACCTTCGCAATTTTATGCCTTTTTTAGCTTTTTATTCATGTCGATTATGGTAGTTTCAATTGCCTTATAAGTAGCTGAAATTGTTGTTTTTGAACCAATTCTTCGATTTGACGAAAATTGATTTTGCTTCTACTCTGCCGCTACTGTTCTTCCATCGCCCTAAAAATAAACTCTCTTCTCAACCCAACTTGGACCCCCTTTTGTATTAGCACTAAGTACTAACTGTTTTCCCTAAGTTAGCTAATTAACAACTGCTCTAATTGCCGCGCTGCTTGTGCTAAGTGTAAGTGCTGTGCGTGCTGCGGGAAACGGAACAGCGTGAGCCACCGAGTGGTTCATCGCACGTTCTGAAAAACCTACCGTCTTTGGACACGTTTCCTTAAAATTTACAACACGCATTTATAACCTGGACCTCCGGGCCCAGTGCAGTGCACTGCAGCGGCAAGCGGCCGGTGAAGTGGGAATAGAGGGAAAAGTGCGGTAAAAAACACTCGTGAATCGTGTAGACAAAAAACAGCTGAATACACGGATTCATGACACAAGTCCGGCCCCCCATTTTTTATTTTACTTCTGACGTCCTATCTCCTGTTCTAGGACGCCGCAGAAGCTGAAACTTGGGGTAGATAATGGCGCAACCCCCCTCTACTTCGCATGAATTGAAGGGGTCGCGGCGACCCCCTACAGGGTGGGTCGCTGAGTGCAAAAAAAATTTGCAGCTTTTTCAGTGTCCCACACAGGTCCGGCCCCCACTGATTTCTTTCACTGCGGGTGCCGTACCTCCACCTGTGGGAGGGGTATAAATATAAAATTTTGGGGATGTGTCGCCAACACCCCTCCCCAACGTATACACTGGCCAGGCAGTCTTTGGCAACTCACCACAGTGTGGGGTGCAAAGTTGAAAATTTATTAAAATGTTACTGTCCCACACAAGTACAGCATCCAATTGAATTTCAAAAAATGGACACTTTTGTGTTGTTTTAACACTAATGTGGTTGACAATGGCCCCACACAAGCTGGTTTTCAAGGTTCCCTCTGTGAAAACCCATTATTTTGTTTTCAAATTCATTTAAACAGTCTGTGTAATGAGCCAAATGGCCGCCATCTTTGTTTTTTTTCTATTTTTCCTCCGGAAGAACACATATTTGAAAACTCTGGTAAAATGCTGCAGACAAAATATTTTTTTGTTGAATAAGTACGAATTTGTAGGACAAGCTGTAAGCGGCATGTGATGCAGAAAATTATGCTTGATTTTTGGGACTGTATTGTATATTTTTAGCACTGTTATACATATTTTTAAAAATTAATTCGTTTTCTAACTATAAATATTTTTAAAAATTCAGTTTTACATTGTATATGATATCCGTCTCAGATATATATCCAGTTTTTTTTTCTCTTTCATGTGATACCATGTTTCACAATAGAAGTTCAAAGATGATGAAGAAATTGTGGTTATGCTTAAAACATTAAATAATTTTTTAAAATTACATCTGTGTATCTGTAATTATTGCATTATCACAGTAAAAAGCCCTTATTTTTTCACATCAAAAAAAAAAAAACTGAATTCAATAACATTTCTGCAAAACAAGTAATGATATTTTTATACAATCCACTTTATAATTTTTTTAAAAATCACAAGTGCAATTGAAACAGCTGATTTTGTATGTAAATGAAAGCCAAAAAAATGAACAACAAGTGAACACTGACTGAGACAATGTCACATTCAATACACTAGCACAAAAAAAACAAAACAATTTTATTGTATTGTTTTCAGAAATGTTTTCATTTAATATTATGATCTGTCACAAAATTTAACATAAACATGAACCTTTTTGAAAACTCAAAAGTTATCTGGATCTATCCATGGAATTGAGGAATTGAGTGAAAGTCTTGAAAAAGAAATGTAAAGATGCAAAAAAAGGCTTGGAAAAATCACATAGTCTTTTTATGTTTCCAGAGATTTTTTCAAAATTATTTACTGTATGTGCACAACTTCCAAGTGTCAGTGCAAAGGGTATAAATTAACTGCCAAGCACCCAGTGGAGGCCATTACAACACTCCAGCCTGCAGCAAAAACTCCAAAAACTACAGTCCAGCTGAGCCAAGCAGTGCTCAGGAAAACTCAGCTTAGTAAATGTGATGCAAGGTGAAAGTGCACAAAATAAGACATATGTTATATGCATAAAATCAGGTTTGGCAGCTAGCCAGATACTGTTTAGTTGTTTGGTCACCTTGGAGTGTTGATGCTGGTATTGACTCAAAGATTGTGCAAGCAGTTGGTCATACTGGATTAATTCACCAATGACTGGCAATTGAGCAGTATCTAAGTTTGCCATGAGTACATCAAAACCAGTCTTTCATTTTCTCTGTGATGGCATCTTGAATTTCATCCCTGTGATTTGCATCTGAAATTTCATTTAGCCCATTGTACAGAGTGCCAACCTAACTGCATGTATAAATCACTTTCACAAATATTTATCAATTAATGAAATGAAAAATTATATATATATTTATATTTTAATGCAAGATCATGACTAACAATTGCATGGTACACACAAATTTCAGAAAGATTGATTTAATTAATAGTAGTACCAAGTCCCAGATTCGGTGTTGTTGATAAATTTATGAATTCTGTCATGTTATAAGTACTTTTCAAGATTGGTAATAACTTATGGAAACAGGTGACATATACAGTTGTCACCTGAAACGTCGCCACAGTGACGTTTTTTTAAAAATTTTTTATTTTATTTTATATGCATCCCAAGTTTTCTACAACCCCATCAGTACATGCAGCATAAAATACTGCATGTACACTCTTAATTTTACATTAACCCATCCATCCAGTGTTTTTTAAAGGATTTTGGAGTAAGTTGGCGAAAATCCATAAACTAGCGACGCCTGGCGACGATTTTGCTACTTTTTGTGTGTACAGCGACGCATTTTCACATATGTTGCACAGATATTGAAAACTGGCATGTACAGCGACGTACAGCGACGTCGCTGTACGTCGCACTTTTCACAAATGTTCTGCAAATTTGAAAACTAGAATGTACATTTTTGAAAACTACATTATTCAATTTTAAGTTTTCAAAATTGTCTTCAGAGTATTTTGTTGGCGACACGTCGCCTACGCGTCGCCCTACAGTTTTCAAAAATGTTCTGCAAATGTGAACTTTGAATGGCAAATGTGACTTGCCGAAACCAATATTCACATATGCTGTCACTTTTTGAAAAATAAAAGTGCAAATTGCACACTTTTGAATTCCGTACAGCGACGCATCGCCTAGGAGAGTTTTCAAAAAGGAACATTGAAAACCAGCTTGTGTGGCCACAATGTGACATAAGCATGAAATATCCTCTAAAAAATATCTTATCCAACCTAAAACTGCCCACCACATGAACCCCTCCCCCCAAGTGGGTGACAAAAAAATCACTTTTTACAACTTTTTCATCAGACACTTGAACTGCTGGTTTACAATGATTTATAGAGGAGGGTAAAAGGTTTCAAATTGTGTAAAAAACCTTACCTCAAAAATGCCTTCATAAGAAAATTTGCTGGGGGTAAATTTAAAATTGTGAATTTTGCCTATTTTTGTTCCTGCAATGATGTCATTTTTACAATTTGAAATTCACCCCCAGCAAATTTTCTTATGAAGGCATTTTTGAGGTAAGATTTTTTACACAACTTGAGACCTTTAACCCTCCCCTTTAAATTATTGTAAACCAGCCATTCAAGTGTCTAATAAAAAAGTTGTAAAAAGTGATTTTAATTGTCACCCACTTGGGGGAAGGGGTTCATGTGGTGGCCAGTTTTAGGTCAGATAAGATATTTTTTAGAGGATATTTCATGCTTTTTTCACATTGACAACCACATTAGTGTTAGAACAACACAAAAGTGTCCATTTTTTGAAATTCAATTGGATGCTGGACTTGTGTGGGACAGTAACATTTTAATAAATTTTAAACTTTGCACCCCACACTGTGGTGAGTTGCCAAAAACCGCCTGGCCAGTGTATAGTAGGGGAGGGGTGTTGGCGACACATCCCCAAAAATTTTAGATCTATACCCCTCCCGCAGCTGGAGATATGGGACCCGCAGTGTAAGAAATCAACCGGGGGCCGGACCCGGACAGTAAAAACGCTGCAAATTTTTTTCACGTATATGGCGACCCCCTCTATAGTGAGTCGCCGCTGCCCCATTTATTCATGTGGGGTAGTGGGGGGTTGCGGCTATATACCACCCAAGTTTTAGTTTTCCACCCCTCCCGCAACCGGAGATATGGCCTGCGAAGTGAAAAAAAAAGTAGGCGGCCGGACTTGATCGGGAAGGTGTTTACTAAGTAATCACCAAAAAGCGACATATTTTACGTTGTATAGTGTAAAACTCACTCTCACATGTAAAAAGCAGTAGCTATTACATTTTCCAGGAGGAAAGTACTCGCTTTTACATTTTCGTGGGAAAAAGTATTTTGCTCACATTTACGCATGGCAGGGTTGGTTTAAAAAAAATTTTTGTATACAAATTGTATACAAATTGTATTAATATTGTATAAAAATTGTATTTTATTGTTATTTTAGTCTTGTTTCATTTTATTTTATTTTATTCCCAAAAGTCGTTAATAAAATAAAATGGCACCATTTTATAAAACTTGTACAGAAATTTTACAAAATTTTTCCAAAAAATCGGAATCATACATGCACCGCCAGAAAAATGTTATAATTATACCTTTACATGAAAAACATGTGACAAATTTTTCCATTACTTTACTAAAGCTTCATGCAGTAAGTATTGTTAGCTAGCGCAAGTGTAAACTTTACAATGATTGATAACAATGGTTTCCATTTCCAGGAGAAGAATGTACTGGAGTGTAATGGGTGCATTTGTAAAATGTCACGTCAAATGTCAAGTAAAGTCGCATTGTCATGACTCATGACTCATGAGTCATGACAAATGTAAATTGTGTATCCAAATCTTATGTTATTGTATCTTAATCTTATGTTTTGTATTCAAATCTTATTTTTTGTATCCAAATGTTCACATAAGATTTGGATTATAAAACAACAAGATTTGGATACAGAACATAATATTTTAACACAAAACATACGATTTGGATGCAATTTGCTTGACAATTGACACTTTAATTTGATATTTGTCATGACAATTGACACTTTACTTTACATTCTAATGACAATTGACACACTGCATGACATTTTTTATGACATGTGAATAAACCGATCATGCTCGAGCAACAAGGTACAATTTTTTTACAAAAAAATATGAATTTGTATACAATTTTACAAAAATATGAATTTTTATACAATTTTACAATAATCTTACAAATAAAAATTCGAATTTTTATACAAGTTTTATTTTAATTTTGAAAATATCCATTTTATTTTATTTTATTTTATTCTTCAATTTTCCATTTTATTTTTATTTTATTTTTATTTTTTTCCTGAGATTTTGCCAACCCTGCGCATGAGTACGAGTAAAAAAAGTATTTTAAATTTTCTATACTTTGTGATGAGTAGTGATGTTAAAGGCACCGGGAAAAATGGCACCGCACCGCACCGGCACCTTTGCCAACGCATGAAAAGGGCACCTGGCACCCTGGGGCACCGGCCACAAAATGGCACCGCACCGCACCGGCACCGGTGCCTTTTGGAAAAAATGGCACCGGCACCGAAGGGCACCGGCGGGTTGCCGGTGCTAGCACCGAAAGGCACCGCACCGGGCTGGAATTTCTGAAGTAAATATCGGGCAGTTTCTCAGTGGTCTCACCTTTGGAAGTGCATATTTCCATGAATTTTCAACCGATTTTGATGGTTGAGCACTTAAAATGATCAGAATGATGTGGCAATCACTTTTATGAAGCAATTAAAATGATTACAAATGAAAGATAAAATATTTAATTCACTGCAATGTCCATAGCCACTATTGTCTACTGATCGGAGTCGTTGCTGTACAGAGAATGGAACTATCTCTGTCATAAACTGACAACAAATTTTGAAGAAACAAGTAAGATAAATATAAAATATAAAAATGATTTAAAATTCAACAAAATTTCGGGTATAATGGCCCCACACAAGCTGGTTTTCAAGGTTCCCTCTGTGAAAACCCATTATTTTGTTTTCAAATGCATTTAAACAGTCTGTGTAATCAGCAAAACGGCTGCCATCTTTGTTTTTTCCGCCGGTAGAACACATATTTGAAAACTATGGTAAAATGCTGCAGACAAAATATTTTTTTGCGAAATAAGTACGCATTTGTAGGACAAGCTGTAAGTGGCATGTGATGCAGAAAATTATGCTTGATTTTTGGGACTGTATTGTATATTTTTAGCGCTGTGATACATTTTTTTAAAAATTAATTCATTTTCTAACTATAAATATTTTTAAAAATTCTGTTTTAAATTGTGGATGATATCCGTCTCATATGTATGTCCAGTTTTGTTTTCTCTGTCATTTGATACCATGTTTCGCAATAGAAGTTCAAAGATGGTGGAGAAATTGTTGTGATGCTCAAAACATTAAATAATGTTTTTGAATTACATCCTTGTATCTGTAATTATAGCATTGTCACAGTAAAAAGCCCTTATTTTTGCACTTCGAACAAAAAAAACCTGAATTCAATAACATTTCCGCAAAACAAAAAATGGTATTTTTATACAATCAACTTAATAATTTTTTTAAAAATCACAAGTGCAATTCAAACAGCTGATTTTGTATGTAAATGAAAGCCAAAAAATGAACTACAAGTGAACACTGACTGTGACGATTTCACATTCAATACACTAGCACAAAAAAATAAAACAATTTTATTGTATTGTTTTCAGAAATGTTTTCATTTCCTATTAAAATCTGTCATGAAATTTAACACAAATGTGAACATTTGTGAAAACTCATTTAAGTTGTGATCATGAAACTTTGGCTAGTGTAAGCAACCAGTGTTGGCAATGTGCCAGCACTAAACAACATTAGCTATGATATCATACACCTAGTCCATATTACTAATTCTGTCACTACTCTCACACCCAAATTCATCATTCTGTCTGTACGGTTGGTCAATACAGGTTAATACAGGATGCATTTTGCATGCACACTGCTGTTGAACACAGGTAATGTGTCCACTACAGATTAGTAATGAAACACAAATGAAATTTAATTGACATAATTATTTACTGCACATTTCAAAACAACATTAAAATCACTGCAATACAACATGATCTCAGATGATCACCAAAAAGATCCATCACAGTTACCATGTTTCTTGCACATAACCCTGATCTGCATATTAATTTGCCATATTAGCAATCATGTTGATGAAAGTGTTGAATACTATCAGCACATTGCCAACACTGGTGGCTTACTCTAGCCAAAGCTTCATGATCACAACTTAAAGCAGCGTTGAGCTAGAGCACCATTTGTACATCAGTACAAAATTACTGAAATTGTAACCCCCACAGTAACGCAGTGGGTGAAGCTAGAGGGGTGAAATTTAGGGTGAAGACTCAAAACACCTGATATGTTAACGTGTCAAAATTTTATGACCGTAGCTTACCCCTAGCGCAAATGGCGACCACTGCCCGGGGAGTTTTCAGCCCAACCATACTTTTCAAAATTGGTATTAAGTTATGGAAACTAGTGACGTCGCCTGAACGTCGCCGAAATGGCATAATTTAAAAAAAACATTAGTTCATTTTACAGACATTCCAAGTTTTCACAGAGCATACCATTCGATGCAGCATAAAATACTGCATATACTGTGTGAATTTTACATGAAACCATCCATCCAGTGGTTTTTGTAGGATTTTGGAGTAGTTTGGCGAAATTCTGAAAACTAGCGACGCTCGGCGACGATTTCTGTACATTATGTGTGTACAGCGATGCATCTTTCAAATGTGTAAATGGTTTTGAAAACTGGCACGTACAGCGACGTAGGGCGACGTCGCTTAACGTCACTGTCCATGTTCATTTTTCAAAAATGTTTACACATTTGTTGAAAAATTTAAAAACTTTTTACACCATCTACATACTTATATAAGTCTCAAAACTATTATTTTTATTATTTTGTCGACTACTGTTGCATTTTTCTACGTCTGCATACGTTACAAACTAGGCAACGCGTATAGCGACGTTGGCAACGCATCGCCGCTACAGGGCCACGCGTCGCCGTACGGTTTTCAAAAATGTTCTCCAAATGTGAACTTTGTGACTTACCGAAACCAATTTTCAATCAATTTTCACTTTTTTGAAAAATAAAAGTGCAAATTGCACACTTTTGAATAGCGTACAGCGACGCGTCGCCCAGAAGAGTTTTCAAAAAGGAACATTGAAAACCAGCTTGTGTGGCCACATTGGCTTATTTGCATCAACCCAATCTGCTGTAAAACGTACAAATACTGAAATGTAAAAAATTTTACCATTTGACCTCATAATATTGCAAATCATATTCCCAAATCCCAATATCCTGTTTTTAGTTGAGAGTGTGAAATGTGTGCTGTGCTCATATGAAATATCATATGTCCTTGAATAAGACCACCCCCTTGAATAATACCCCCCACAGGGAATAGTACCTTACTGACAACTCGCTGCCAGCTAGGAGACAACAAGCTGACAAGCATTTGTTTACACTTGGCAGCAAGTTGTCAGCGTGTGGCAGCGAGCTGGCAGCTAGCTGTAAAAGGCTGCAGTGTGGTTGGCAGTGAGCTGTCAGCTTGCTGAAAGCACATATTTTATAAACACATTACAGCATAAAAAGAACATGTCAGCAAGCTGGCAGTGAGGTGCAAAAAAATTGTCAGCGAGGTAGGCCTGATTTTTGCTGCTTGGCAAGCGAACTGGCAGCGAGTTGTCAGCAAGGTACTTTTCCCTGTGCCCCCACTCCGCCTTGAGAAACTCCCCCCTGTTGACCAGGTGAGGTTAAAATAACTCCTCCCCTTGAATAACTCCCCACTCTCGAGTAACTCTCCCCTCTGGGTATTTGCTATGTTCATCCACAATGTGTATTTGAATAATTCAGATGCTGATGAACACAAATTTTAGCATGAATACCCTGTTTTGGTTCTTGTTTAACTGTTAAATAGCTGGATTACATGAGTTGATGAAAGCATTCATTCAATGAATAAAGTGAAAGTTCCAAGGAAAAAATAACTTCTCTCTTGAATAACATCCCTCCTTGAATGACTTCCCCTCCAAAACTTCTGATAAAATAACTCCCCTATGGTCTTATTTGAGGACATATGGTATTGAACAACTGATGCATAGATGCCAACTGTGGTAATAAATAAATGAAATAAAATAACATTTTTGATATGTAACATCAATATTTTGGGTCCATATAGACAGCAAAAACAGTAAGGAGTAAGACATGTAAGAATAATGTGTAGAATTACCATTACTTACCATTTTAACACTACAGTCCTACATGCCATAGGTTCAACACAATCTCATGGGAAACTGTACCTGGCATATTGCCAAGGAGCATGTGCTGCGGTGCGCTGACTGCAATCGATGGCTCACTGTACTATGTTGGGGGATGGACTGGTTTCCACAGGGCTGAAATTGCTAAATACAACGTCACCACTGGCACATGGGCAGACGTCCCTGAGCGGCTCGCCATTGCACTGCACAGACACAGTGCAATAAATGTTTGGTGATGCAGGTGAGATTTTTTGACATGTACAGATATCAAAGATAAGGTTAGGGTCCAGCATAACAGCATTTTTTGGGAAAACATGTTCACACACCATTCTTCTTGACATGTCTTTTAACACACAGGATATTTCTCATCCATTGCAGAGAGGGGAGTTTTTCAAAGTAGCAGTTTTTTTTCCTCACTCAGTCCCGAGTAGTGAAAAGTACTGAACTTTTTTGAAAGTAAACATAATTACATAAATGTAAAGTATTTATTTTTTACTTACTGCTAGGGTGTCAAATTTCTATTTTCCATTTTCTGTTTCCATTTTCCACAGGCAACTTTTTTTCTGTTTTCTGTCCCATTTTCCAGCCACAAATTTTTTTCCATTCCCGTTTTTCCAGCTTATTTTCTGTTTTCCGGCTAAATTTTCAGTTGTATTTTGCCTTTTTTCCATTTCCTGGCTAAATTTTCTGTTTTTCCATCTTTTTCATTTTCTGGCCAAATTTTCTGTTTTTCCACCTCATATTCCAGTTTTCCGGGTCAACTGTTCGTTTTCTGTTTCAGCCAAACTGGTAAACATGCATGCAGGTTCTCAATTATGTGAATTGTTTCTATTTCTCTGTTTCTATTTCTATTTCTATGAAGTGATTTTTTTCCATTTTCCATCAAAATTTCAGCAATTTTACCATTTACTGTAACTTTCAGCAATTTTTACCATTTACTGTAAATTTCAGCAAATGTTTTTCATTTCCCAGCAACATTTAAGCACTTTTTTCCATTTCTGTGCAAATTTCATTTTTCCAGTTCCATTTTTCTGCCGCTGAAATTTTGTTGATGTTTCTGTTTTCCAGCAAGTGCAAAAGTTTTTTCCGTTGCCGTTTTCCTAAAAAAACTTTTTTGACACCCTGCTTACTGCTGAGTATAGAAAATGTGAAATAATTTTTCTTTACTTTTACTTATGAGTAAACGTAAGTAAATTTATTCCGTTCCCATAGACATACATGTGGGTATTTTTTAGAATGTTGCCCAAATTTTCACTCAAAATCACAAATTCCCAAACTTTTTCACCCTCAAGATCACTAGTTAATGTGTTTGTGCCCATTTATAAAGCAATTTTGGGCATTTTTACTCATTTTTTTAGCTTTTTTCTCCGTTTTCCCTTTCTTTACGCCTTGAAAAAAACAATAAGGCAAAAAGGCAAAGAGGCTTCAATAAAATATAAAATAGAATAAAAAAAATAATAATAAAACGTAACCTGATACATCTGTTTTCTGTACTCGCATATGCAAGTAAGTGAGTACTGGTAACATATGTACATATTTATGTAGTACTAAAGTATATGTACCGTATTTCCTCGAAATACCCCCAGGGGGTTTATTTTTTCAGAGAGAGAATTTTGAGGGGGGTTTAGTGTCATTTTATTTTATTAATGACTTTTGGAAATAAAATTAAAAAAAATGAAGCCAGAATAAAATGAAAACAAAATAAAAATTTTATACAATTTTTATACAATTTGTATACAAATAATTTTTATAAAACCAACCCTGTTCAGAATGCTGTCATAAAGATGCATCGACACCCATGAGCCATGGATGGCCCATGTGAGACTATTGAAAGTGACTGGACAAATTGACTTATCTGCATTGGCTTCGACTGCAATGCCACCCACAATTGACAGGCATTCTATTTAAGTACCATAATTCCTCGAATCACCCCCGGGCGGTTTATTCTTTCAGAGTGAAAATTTTGAGAGAAAAACGTGAAAAATGCAAATAACCACCATTTATAAGTTTTTACAGCCTTATACAAGGATGTAAATAGATGGTATAAACGATGTTCTAACGTAACACAGTAAGTGTTTTGAACGTCTGTTATGCATTTCCTGGACCACAAATTTATAGTGCCCATTTTTAGGGGGTATTTCGAGGGGGGGGGGGTATTTCGAGGAAATATGGTAGTCGGTTTTTAGAACAATTCAGATGAACCTGCAAACCCAAATAACGTATTACCTCGAATTATCCCGCTTGAATTACCCCCCTCTCGAATTGAGCGCCCCTCTAGATGGGCTGGTGAAATAATAAACCCCCCTCGAAATACCCCCCTCTGGATGATCTACATCATGTTTTATGATTTACCAACATACTGTTTTCAATTGTTTTGTTTATTTCGTTGATATTATTGAAGATTTAGAAATTAAGTCAATGTTTCAAATTGAAATTAACGAAATTCATTTTCGTCATCATTTAAAAAATAGAATATTCAATATTAATAACCTTTAATACCTGATTTTGATAAGATTATCATTATATGATTTTCTGTGAACAATAAAATATTTTAGATGGTGTGAACAATAAAATATTTTAGATGGCGGGCTGCGTGAATGATCTTATGTTTAGTCGCAAGATGGAAATACTTAAAATTAACTTCTGGTTCACAAACGTCAAAGCTGCACATGCCGCAAGCGACAGAGTGCCAGTCAGATAATCTTGAATTAACTTTGGTGGACACACCCACTACACATGCAATGCACAGGAAGGTATTTAGTGACCATTTGTACAAATGGCAATACTAATTTTGACAGTATAGCTGTGTGTTCAGTCGAGCGAGTGATTATTCAGAACGTGACTATTAAAAACATGACAATTCACCGAGTGACGATTGAGGAACACACCGAATGAATACATTTAACGTTCCTTGTACTGCGTACGCGTTCATTGGCGTCTGTTGCACTTGGGATGGTAACTGTACTCCAATAGAACAGCAGTGTCCAATAGTAAGACATGTGGGGAGTTCCATTCTAAAAGTTCACAAGCGCCAAATCCAGAAAAATCGAGTTAAGTGTGGATTTGACCTCCACGTATAGTTTTTCACATTTTAGAAAAAAAATCAGCGTTATAGTCCATTCGTTCCCGAGATACAGTGGTACCGTTTTTCAGAAAAATCACAATTTTCACATCGAAAGTGCACATATCCATCTCAGATCCCCTATGAAAAACAGGACTTTCATTTCGTAAGTGCACATATCCATCTCGGACCACCGGAGTTTCATTTCATAAGTGCACATATCCAAAAAATAGTTTCATTTCCAAAAATGCATGCGTGCTTTGGCGCGGCCGCGAAGAGCTGGCCGGAATTCCCATACAAAAAAAAAGTTTCATTTCCAAAAATGCATACGTGAATTTCCAAATCTATTTTGCACTATAAATCAAATATGTGTGCATATATTGCTCTGAAAATTTAGGTAGAGGTACTTTTAGACACGGGCTTTGCAGTGATGTGATTCGTTATATCCTACGATGCACCGTTATGAAGTTATTTAACATTTAATTTCAAATGTTCAGATTTGTTCCCAATTTTGGGTGACTTAATCTCACATAACTCCCTAAATATTTCCCGGCCAACAATATTTGTGATTACAAAAATTGTAGAGAAATGTCGGATCTGTCTGCAAAGTGTGGGGCAAGCGTCGTCCCCCAAACATAGCGGCGTCGGGCCAGCGTCAAACATTATAGTGCGATTTTGAAAAATCGAAAAATGGATACATGCATTTTTAGAATGAAACTCCCCATGTATATGTTGCATTGGAAGTGTGCCAAAACACAAATATAGTAATGGATGGCAAAAACCTTCGAGGCATCCAAATATTGGTTTGAAATGACAAATTGATATGCTATTTTTATGTAACTTGAGCAACATTTAAATATCAAAGCTGTGCTCAATTGGAAATAGTGTGAACAAATTCTTGATAAACTCGGTGGACATTATGGAAGTCAATGGTCTAAGGAATTTTTGTACGAGTGCGGTATAAACCAACGATAGGGTCACATGTTAATTTGGCCCACATCCAAGTCGCTCTGCATTTCAGACAAACGAGAGCGAAAAAGGCAGGTTTCATGTTCGCGTCACTGATTATCGCTGCAGAATGCAATAAATCGACCGGAAATGATCACAAGTACACTAGTTGACACATTTGCAATCATTTCCAGTCGCTTAATTGTGTTCCACAGACGTAATGAGTAACGCAAACAAAAATCCTGCGTCTTTCACCTCATTCGTAAAATACGTAACCCAATGTGTGCCAAGTTTTTAGGAATTCGTTAGCATTGTTTGAGCGAGATATCTAGCTTTCCGACTGTGTTTTTCTATATCCGTGCTTTATCCATTTCTTTTTCACATTTGAAAGTTCAATCGGTTAAAATAAACTGTGAATCTGAATGGAATCGGTATGTTCGAATTCGACTTTGAAACATATCTTACTCGTACATAAAAGGAGGAAAGCTGACTCGTTTTCATGTCTGTCGAGTCTAAACATAATGGCAGCCTTCAAATGAACGGCAGGTATAAAAATTTGACAGAAAAAATAGAACGACGCTCTTCTATTAGAAATACGGTACTGAAACAAAATATGCCACAGTACAATTAACCTGCTTTTAAATATTCAAATGCTAAGACCTTGACAAGTTGACTAGTAAATTATTTTCTCGGTTGACACCCATATTGGCCGCGACAATTTGTTCGTTTTTTGGTTGCACGCGTCTGTTGCCGACAGGTAATCAACACCTGGCCGGCCAATTTGTCCACGGTGTCAACCTATAAGCGGTCTGCCCCCCCTCGAATTAATACAATAGTTGTTAAAACGTATTTACGTTTACCGTATTTCCTCGATTTACTCCCCCTTGAATTAACCCTCCCCCCTCAAAATACCCCCAGGTGTTTTTGGGCTGGGGAATGAATAAAACCCCCCTCGAAATACCCCCGTCTGGAATTATGTACATGATGTATGCAGTGTACATTATGTATATATTGGTCGCAGTTTGCATCACAGCTACACATGTACTAGTTTGTGTAGCGATAGACGTTGATATGTCCAAATATACCCTACTTGGACATGTTGATTACCTGTTTTATGTATATAAAAGCGTACTATTTACTATTAATTTCGTGAAACTTTCTGATGAAATAATAAACCACCCCCTCGAAATACCCCCCTCAAAATTTCCACTCTGAAAAAACAAAACCCCCTGGAGGTATTTCAACGAAATGCGGTACTCAAAAAGTATGTATACTTGAGTACTGAGTAAATATGTTTACCTATACTTTGAAAACAGTACATGAACTCACTTTTACGTATACTTTTTGAAAGTACTCGAGTACAGAAAACGTATTTCAGATAGGCTTTGTTATAGATCTTATACATCTTCCCTATCTTAAAATACTGTTATATTCATTTACCATATTTCTTCTAATAGAAGAGCACCGTTCAATTTTTTTTATCAACTTTTTACCTGCTGTTCTATTGGAGGTGCCGTTCTATTGGAGGCTGCGGTACTATTTTTTTCAACGATTTTTCAGGCTAGTTACACAGGTCCCGGCCGGGGACCGGGACCCGGCAAAAAATAAAAAAATACAAAAATTAAAAATTGGTGTGTATAGGTTGTTTGCATGTTAATTAGGTGAATCATCACCAAATTAGCATGCACAAAATTTTTGCAAGACGGTTACACCTGCCAATGCATATTTTTTTGGGCAGGTGTATAAAATCTTGCGATTCAACTCAAATTTGGCATGCGTGTACTCCTTCGTTTAGTGAGTACGCATGCCAAATTTTAGCTCCGGGCAGTTACCGGTTTTTTTTTAATTTATACTTTAATTTTTTTCGATCACTATATTTTTGTATAGTGATCGAAATTTGGCCGGGGTCCGGTCCCCGGCAATTTTGAAATGGCCCCGACCGGGGTCAAACGTCCCCGGTGAGGAACTTTTTTTTTCAGTAAACAAATGATTTTGGTCCCCGACCGGGGTCGTTTGGCCCCGGTACCACACAAAAATTTGTGGTACTTTTTGGGACTTTGTGGTAATTGTCCCCGGTCGGGGCCAAATGACCCCGATGAGAAAAAATATTTTTTCAGTAAGTATTTTTTGTGATTTCACTGAAATATGCATGGTCGGGCTGAAAAGTCCCTGGACAGTGCTCGCCATTCGCGCTAGGGGTAAGCTACAGTCATAAAATTCTAAAACGTATACATATCAGGTGTTTTGAGTTTTCACCCAAAGTTTCACCCCTCTAGCTCCACCCACTGCGGAACTGTGGGGGTTACAATTTCGGTCATTGTACTGATGTACATATGGTGCTCTATCTCAACGCTGCTTTAAGTTGTGATCATGAAACTTTGGCCAGTGTAAGCCAGTGTGTTGGCAATGTGCTGATAGTATTCAACACTTTCATCAACATCATTGCTATTAAGGTAAAGTTAATATGCAAATCAGGGTGATGTGCAAGAAACGTGTGAACTGTGATGGATGTTTTGGTGATCATCTGAGATCATGTTGTATTGCAGTGATTTTAATGTTGTTTTGAAATGTGCAGTAAATAATTATATACATTAAATTTCATTTGTGTTGTGACCAAATATTTTTGGTTGCTCAAATAATCCCCCAGTCCTGAGATTAGGGCGTCTATTCAAGGTGTTCATTTTGTATGCCTTATCTGGACATTGATTTTGAAGCTTAATAAGGTGGTCATTATGGGCTGTTTATGAGCGGTTGACGATTAAAATGATCAGGACAGCATGCAGATTCAATTTTTGTGGTCGGATTGGTGATGTGTAAATTTCATATGCTGATTTGGTCCAGTTGAATGAAAACACATGCAATTTCAGAACTCAATATCTCAGCTATTTCTCAGCCGATTTTCACCAATAAACACTTAAAATGATCAGAATCACCTGGTGCTTCCATACTTATGTTCTGATTATCAGCTGCCACTCCTAGACCCTGTAAACAACCCTGAAAAGTGTCAACGACCCTGTAAAATATCATGTGTCATGTAAAATACCATGTAAAGTGTCATGTGTATCCAAATCTTATTTTATCATATCCAAATCTTATGTTTTTGTATCCAAATCTTACTTTACACATAAGATTTGATACAAAAACATAAGATTGGGATATGAAAAATAAGATTTGGATACACATGACACTTTACAGGGTATTTACATAATACATGACATTTTACAGGTCTTTGACACTTTTCAGGGTCTTTTACAGGGTATTTTACATGATACATGACATTTTACAGGGTCTTTGACACTTTTCAGGATCTTTTACAGGGTCTTTGACACTTTACAGGTTCTTTTTAGGGTCTGGGAGTGCCCCCAGCATGTGGTCTATGCCCTTTCTA
>CAXIWS010000531.1:0-15753 GCA_964036195.1 Sphaerolaimus hirsutus | reverse complement strand
ACCCTGATGGTGAACAATACGCTCGCTGCCTTTGACTTCCGTATTTGCATTTCTATTGTTAATCCATTAATCAGTTCCGTCCAGGGTCCAGGTGAGCTTCATTGTTTTCTTCACGCATGTCGCGATTCATAATGCGTTGTCCCATGATGGGCAGGGTTGGCAAAATCTCAGAATAATAAAAATAAAATAAAATGGAAAACTAATAAAATAAAAATAAAGTTTTACTAAAATTCATAAGTCTACAGGGGTGGGCATCTTCAGTTAACGCTGGAAAAACGCGATAGCTTGAGCTACAGTTGAGCTATCACAATGACATTTTAACACAATAGAGTATACTCCATAGGACACCTATTCTAAAGAGTATACTCCATAGGACACCTATTCTTTCAACCCCTGGTGGTGCGGGATATTATTTATCATTGCTATTACCATATTTCCTCGAAATACCCGCCTCAAAATGGACACTACTAATTTATAACCCCCCTCGAAATACCCTCCCAATATAGTGTATAGAGAACGTAAATGACAAAAGCTGTGGGTTGTGATCAGGGTTGGTTTTATAAAAATTCATTTTAGTAAAATTGTATAAAAATTGTATAAAAAATTTATTTTATTTTTATTTTATTCTTGTTTCATTTTATTTTATTTTATTTTATTCCCAAAAGTCATTTTTAAAATAAAATGACACATTTTACAAAAATTTTACAAAAATTGTACAAAAATTTTACAAAAAATCAGAATCATGCATGCAAGGCCAGAAAAATGTTATAATTAGACCTATAGATGAAAAACCTGTGACAAATTTTTCCCATACTTTTCAAAAGTTGCATGCAGTATGTATTGTTAGCTAGCTGCAAGTGTAAAGTTTCAATTATTGATGAGAATGGTTTGCATTTTCAGTAGAAGGACTAGTGGAGTGTGCTGGGCACATTTGTAAAATGTAATGCAATTTGTCAATTGTCATGACAAATGTAAAGTAAACTGTCAATTGTCATGCAAAATGTCAAGTGTCATGTCAAATTTCAAGCAAAGTGGCAATTGTCACGACAAATGTCATGCAAAGTGTAAATTGTGTATCCAATTCTTGTGTTTTTGTATCCATAGTATGTTTTGTACCCAAATCTTATGTTTTTGTATCCAAATGTTCACATAAGATTTGGATTCAACAACAACATAATTTGGATACAAAACATAAGACTTAGATATAAAACATAAGATTTGGACACAATTTGTTTGACAATTGATACTTTATTTTTTACATGTCATGACACTTTACCTTACATTTGTCATGACAATTGACACTTTGCATCACATTTTACATGACATTTGACACTTTACACTTGGGACTGCTCCCAGATCCATGAATAAACAGGTAGAAACTCATGCAACGAGATAAAATTTTACAAAAAATATGAATTTTTATACAATTTTACAAAAAATAAGAATTTTTATACAATTTTACAAAATTTTTACAAAAATTCGAGTTTTTATACAATTTTTATTTTTATTCTTAAATTTTCCATTTTATTTTATTTTATTTTATTCTTGCATATTCCATTTTATTTTTATTTTATTTTTATTTTTTTCTGAGATTTTGCCAACCCTGGTTGTGATCCGGGAAACACAGAACACACGTTAAAAACAATGACTTTGTTATGTTAGAACAGGGTTTTTACCATCTACATAAAAGTTTCATATAAGTCTATAAACTCCTATACATGGTGGGTATTGTTGCATTTTTCTACATCTGCATGCATTACAAACAACAAACTGAGAGTTAAAAATTCATTGGCGAAATAATAAGCCCAATCGAAATACCCGCACCCCTTCCGAAACAGAACGTCAATGACAAAAGCTGCGGCTTGTTATCAAATTCAGGCAATGCAGAACACACGTTAAAACAATGACTGTGTTACGTTAGAACAGGGTTTGTACGGGCTAGGCCTAAATAGCATGCAAACCGCATAGCGCAAACCTGGACCCGGATAGCATGGATTTCCCCCCGCTTAGCATCTAAGCCCGCTTGGCACATATCAAGTGCCAGATGCTAAGCGTGCCTCTCAGCATCTAAGCCCGCTTGGCACCTATCCAGTGCCAGATGCTAAGCTGTGCCTCTCAGCATCGAAACCCGCTTGGTTTCCCGAGTTTCTGACCCAATTCCAGGCCCATGGTGCGTGTCCAATTTGGCTCTCTCATGCTTTCCATTAAGTTCCATATGTTGACAATAAAGTGTCAAATTTTCAGCCACTGCTCTCAACCTTTATGTGAAAAATTGGGTGTCCATAAATTTCCATTCGGTCAGAGCAAAACTGTTTTTGGGAGGGAATTGGACTTGTCGACTTCTTGCTCTAACAAACATTTTTGTTCCCGGGGAAGCCGAGGCTGCCTTATGGCCAATTTATGCACTTGTCGACGTTTAGTAGTAGCTGTCCAAAGTGGACATATCACATTTCTTGCTATTTTTTCCCATAAAAAAGGAAGCGGAGGAGTGGACTTGTCGACTTCTTGCACTAAACTAGGTGGACTTGTCGACTTCTTGCCCGAAATTTTTGCATTTTTCCCAAAAAATATCAAATTTGGCACTTTGCCATAGGGGCATGTGAGGTCAAAAATTTTATCGAAAATGGTAAAAAATGTGCGGAAGTAGCCCCAGATGACGTTTCCGGGCCTAACTCGAAATTTTCATATTTTGGACTTGTCGACTTTTAGAAGTAGACGCCTCAATTGTATCCAACTGTATCCTGCTAACTGATACAAACGTGCCAATGGTACATAAATCGTAGGATCCCGTTTGGAGTTACGGTGTGTGTGCAGTACAAAAGTGATGTGCAGTACAAAAGTATTGTATACGGTGCATGGCGCGGGTTAACGAGTGTGCAACAGACGCCATTATGCGGCTTAGGCTGATTAACGTCACGTTTGCAGTTAAATATTAGTTATTTGATGAGTTATTTGTGATAATGTCGTCTGTTGCACACAGTGCGCGCACATACTTTTTTTTCGTACAATGCGGAGTTAGGAACGGAGCGAGCTACGTATGAAAACTTGGCCCACGTCCAAGTTATCCGTTGCGTCTCGTACGAATGACAGTGAAAGCGGACAACGTGATCAAAATCGCCAAAATTAGCTCCATTTTGCCCATTTTCACCTTCATTATCACTATTTTCGCCTATAAACATGGTATGCGCAACGATGGAAAAAACACAGAAATTGAACACAGAAACTCATTGAGTTTCTGTGTTTTTGTTTTACACAGAAACACGGAAACTCATAAATTTAAAAAAACTCAAAACTCAAATGAGTTTTTTTTTGGAGAACACAGAAACACAGAAACACGGAAACACAGAAAAGTTTTTTTTGAGTTTTTGTGTTTTTTTCAGAGAAGCGGTTGAATGCACATTAATTCAGTTAAACTAAACAAGATAAGATAAGCATGCATAGTATGTAAATATGTACATAATGTATTCATATTTGATAATGGTACAAAAAAGAAATTCAAGATGGCATGCACATCTCATGGTGGATTTGACAATTCAAGTTTCAACATTTAAGTATACCTTATTACCTCGAATTAACCCCCCCCCTCAAATTAACCCCCCTCAAAATGGACTGGTGAAATAATAAGCCCCCCCCCTCGAAATAGCCCCCTCCGGGATGATGTACATCATGTATCCAATGTACATGATGTATTTATTACTGCTAATTTGCATCACAGCTACACATAGACTGTACTAGGTTGTGTAGCTATCTACATGTTTATTTCAAATATATCCTGTTTGTACGCATTTATAACCTGTTTTTGGTACATAAATGCCTACTATTTTCTATGATCCTTTCAAAACTTTCTGATGAAATAATAAACCCCCAAGGGGGTATTTCGAGGTAAGTGGTAGTTGTAGTTCAAATCAATTCCATAGTCTTCCATACAGTGCATTCCATTCCATTGAAGAATTTTGGAGTACTGTGTAAATTGTTGTTTCTGGGCATTTTGTTGCTGGTGTTGTGATGTTGATGTCCTCATTGTGGACATTTTTATGGACTTTTTTGACACATGAATGAATACACAAATGTTATGTGGGGTTAAAACATGTGCAAAACCAATATTTTATAAGAAAACCACTGTTTCCAGATCAAAATGCTGTAAATCAAAATTTTTTGGGGAAAACTCGAATTTGTTGGAAAAAACTCAAGTTTTTTTAGAAAAAAACTCAAAAAACTCGAGTTTTTACAAAAAAACACAGAAATAAAAACAGAGTTACTCAAGTTTTTTCCGAGAAAAAAACTCAAAACACAGGTATTCATTTTTGAAAAACTCTAAACACAGAAAGTGTTTTTTTTTGGAGAACTTACCCATCGTTGGGTATGCGTCAGGATTCGGAGTAAAAAATAGTCAATCGGTATGACTTATTGGGAATTCATGTTACACATCAGCCATGTGAGCAACAAAAAACACTTCAAGTGGACAAGATCACTTCAAAATTTATTATATATAAATAAAAATTAGAGATTTATAAACACCTTCCCGGTCACGTCCGGCACCCATTTTTTGATTTTACGTCTTACATCCTATCCCCAGTTCTAGGGCGCCCCATAGGCTGAAACTTGGGGGAGATATTGGCGCAACCCCCCTCTACTTCGCATGAATTGGGGGGGTCGCTGCGACCCCTCTCAGGGTGGGTCGCCCTAAGTGCAAAATTTTTTTTGGCTTTTTTGGTGTCCCACAGCAGGTCCGGCACCCGCTGATTTCTGAGCTGTGGGAGGAGTATAAATCTAAAATTTTGGGGATGTGTTACCAACACCACTTCCCTACTATACACTATTCAAAAATGTGAGATTTATGTGAAACATTTCTCAAAAATTCGCTTATTCTCTAAAAAAACACCACTCCCCAATAGATGGATGACAAAAAATTAACTTTTTGGAACTCTTTTATTAGACACTTGAAGAGATGGTTTATGATACTTTAAAGGGAAGGGTTTGATGTTTAAAGTTACGTAAAGAACCATACCTCTAAAATGCCTGCATTGCAAAATTTACTTGGGGGGAATTTCAAAGTGTAAATTTTGTAAATTTTTGTTCCTGCAATGATGTCATAATGATGTCATAAAATTTGCCCTAAGTAAATTTTGTAATACAGGCATTTTAGAGGTATGGTTCTTTACAAAACTTTAAACATCAAACCGTTCCCTTTAAAGTATCGTAAACCATCTCTTCAAGTGTCTAATAAAAAAGTTCCAAAAAGTGAATTTTTTGTCATCCATCTATTGGGGAGTGGTGTTTTTTTTAGAGAATAAGCGAATTTTTGAGAAATTTTGTTTGCACTTAGGGCGACCCACGCTGAGAGGGGTCGCCGCGACCCCCCAAATTTGTGCGAAGTAGAGGGGGGTTGCGCCAATGTCTCCCCCAAGTTTCAGCCTCTGGGGTGCCCTAGAACTGGGGATAGGATGTGAGAAGTAAAATCAAAAAATGGGTGCCGGACGTGACCGGGAAGGTGTTTACATTATACATTATTACAACAAAATGACACAATCACTAGAAAAGCACCCAAATCCTCAAATCAAACCCTGACTACCTATTTCCTCGAAATCATCCCTTCGCTAACATGGCAAACAAAAATTCATGTTCGGATTTTTTACGACTTTTCAAATTTTTATTACACAACGAGAAAAAACACTTTTTAGAGAAATTCAAAAATTTGAAAACGTTTTTCAATTTTCGAATTTTTTCACTATTTTTGGTTGAAATTGCAAATAAAATAAAATTACACAACTCAACGGTAAATTACACAACGGTAAAAAAAAAAAAAAAAAATTTCTTGAGCGCAATTTCTCAGAAGAAGCGCAAAGGGTGTTGAGACATCCTTCGGTGAGGGTGTTGGAGGGTGTGACACTGTAAGCGGTCCGCCCAGTTTTTTATTGCATTGCTTTTTGGACAGTTTTTTTATGACTTTAGTCCTTTTTAGTACAAAACAACCGTCTTTTTAGGTTGTACGTGACAAAGCCTAGTTTTGGCTCATGTCCAAAAATCGTGAAAACGATTTCGTGGAGTCTCGTGGCGACGCAGACGCCGATTGTGACCACGACTCGTCAATTTGGTCATCTGTTGCAGACCAAAGTGAGAGTCCAGACGACGCACCGTCTGCAATAGTTCTATCCACTTCGGGTGAAGGCCGGAATTTGAGTACGAGTGACTCTAACGTCAGCAAAAATACTATTCTGAATTTGGCGGATATGTCAGAGGATAGATTGGCCCGAGACGAAGGGGAACTGTCGAACAGTGAAAATCGTGACCCGTCCGGCTCGCAAGGCGCCTTGGTGATCGACGCGGGCGAAATCATGGGCACGCGCGAT
Source organism: Sphaerolaimus hirsutus (assembly GCA_964036195.1). Taxonomy (NCBI): domain Eukaryota; kingdom Metazoa; phylum Nematoda; class Chromadorea; order Monhysterida; family Sphaerolaimidae; genus Sphaerolaimus; species Sphaerolaimus hirsutus. The sequence continues at coordinate 9,403 of CAXIWS010000531.1, read as the reverse complement.
GAAAACATGCCGCGCGAGGCAAATAATGAGAGAATTGAGCAGAACAAAGTGAGTCACGCCCTATGGGCAGATGTTCTGAGTTTTTCCGGCGTAGCATTGCTGGTTTTGCTTCCGATTTTATTTATGGGAACTGCTCAAACTGATGGATCCATGACGTATCAGCCGGCGCTGCACACGAATGTGCATGCTGGTGGCTTTGGCACTCTGCCAATTTCTTGGATCGCGCGGAAAAAATCGATCGCGATGGCAATTTCTACTGATCGCGCGCAAGCGACTAGAATTTGTCGCGGGCTGATCGCATCCGGGTTTAAATTCGACATTTTTGGCACAATGCCAAATTACGATTGCTACGCTATTTTACAGGATACTGGCGGTGCGTGCTCGTCTTCGGCGCGTAAAAAGCGCGCAGCCGCCATCAGCCCTGGAGAAACAGCGAAAAAGCGCCCCAAAGAAGACAAGGTATGTCTGCTTGGATATAAACAATCGCATGCAAGCGATGTTGTGAGCGTACATTGGCGTTTGATGGTACAGGCCCCGGAAGCCGTGGAAAACGGTCTCTGCCAGGCGCGTGAGATTGTGCGCCACGACCTGGAGATGAACGTGGAGCCCGTAATCACCCTTGACAATCTTGATTACGTGCTGAGCGTGCTGCTCGAAACAACACAGCGAACGCGCACGCTGGAAGGTCGCATGTTGAAGGCAGAAAGGAGGGTCTGAACCTTGGAGAAAGAAGTTGAAGAGCTGCAAGCAGACAGCTCAGACACTGATGTGACGGAAAAAGTGGCGCCGGAAGAAAAGCCCATTCCGCCGATCATGTTTTCGGCCTACGAGTTCAGTGACATGCTGAGCCTGACATGGCCGTACAACATTATGATCGAGACGGCGGACGAAATGTTCCCGTGCATGATGTTGGCATTGATGAAGGTTGGCAAAATGAATAACAGCTTTCGATACAACCATGCACGGTTGTTGGTGGCTGTAAAGTACACCTATACTGGCACCATTGAAATATTTGGTTCATTTATACGACATGTATGTTCTCAGATGCAAATGGACCACTGCCAGGCACCCCAAACCGACTTGGAGGACTTCGAGGCCATTCGAACAGGGTATGTGGAACACGGCCCTGACGTAAACGCCTTTGATGAGGGGTTTTACGACTGGTACAGGGGTGCGCAAGCCCTGTGGGCCAGACTGCCGCGCGGCGGCCACTGGTTCCCCTTGGACGACATCCACTCCATTGCGGACGCGAAAAACTCAGCCGCGTATAAGGCTTTGTCGCATCTGGTAAGTTTAAGAAGTGCCAGTGACAAACAGTTTACTGATATTGTTAAAAAGTCTACGCACAGACAATGTCATGACATATACCAGAGGATCTCTGGTAAAATGACTTTAAAATGGAATCCATTGCAGCTCTCGGGGGTTGGCGCATTCGTCCACTAGCTGGTGGCACTTGCGTCCGGGTTTGGCCCGCTTGTCCGGGGACCGGTCCAGGGTGCCGCTGGGGCATCGACAGCTGAAGCCCTCCTGTGATGTTGGTGGAGAAACCATGAACAAACCCCCTTGAAACACCCCCAGTGTCAATGACATGATAAATTATAAACCTTGGATCCCCATTATAAATACACTCTGTATAAATACTCTGTATAAATTATAAATACCTCTGCCCGCGGTTACAAATATTCTAACAAAGAAATGTACCCAGGTAAATACGTTTTAAACCGACAAATAAATGAACATGCGGTGATGTGGTTCTTTTTATAATTAACTTTGAATAAGTAAAAAATGGGATATCATTGCACTCCATTTTATCCAGTAAAAAGTTATAATGAAAAAGTTTCCGTTCGAAAAATACTCCACGAAATCTGCCAACGAAAACAATCGGCTACCCAACAATAAACTTGTGGCTTCACTCGTTTCCTAATAAATATTTACTAGTACTTTTCGCTACCGCAAGACTTATCGTCCGATCGCTGCCATCATAAATATTACCGCCGCACCAAAACCAACGAAAAACTCACAGGTTGATCAGTGCATTCGGCTAGAGGATCGCAGTCATTTTCTTGCGTGCACTCGTCCACCAATTTGACGCAATTTCGGCCTGGCTTCTTTGGATCCGGTGATTTATCCAAAGTTCCAGGTTTGCAGCGACATTGGAAACTGTCGTCCGTGTCTACGCATTGGCCATTGTCTTTGTCGCAATCATTTTCGGAGTCCGTTGCGCACTCGTCCACCAGTTTTAGACACACTCTGCCGGGTGATCTGGCGAAGGAGTAACAAATGTTGGGCATGGTTTTTGTTAGGAGGTCCGTGGCGACATAATCCTTGAAAAAATAGACCTAATATAAGAATGAGAACTTGACGCTGCCACAAAATACCGTTTAGAACGGCATACCTTCAATATAACGGCACCTCCAGTAGAACGGCAGGTGAAAAAGTTAGAACGTTAGTTTGAAAAATTTAGAACGAAAAAATAGAACGGCGCTCTTCTATTAGAAGAAATGCGGTAAGTTCAAACAAATTTTTTTCAGTGAGAAAATATTGCAAAATCTACAGAAATTCCAAAGTCGTAAGAATGGATAAGCGCCCTCAAACAACAACCTGCTGTCAGGAGAGACATCCTTAAACCCGCTAGATGGGCACGAGCACCTGAACCCCAGACTCATATCTGTGCAGTCTGCATTCGGATCGCAATCATTCAGCGACGCATCCGTACACTCGTCTACGAGTTCGACGCATGTTCTTCCCGTGCGCGAAGGATCGCGAGATCTGAAATTTTGGAAAATTATAGTTGTGGTGATTGGTGAAGTTTCTGGCAACATGCAGATACCGTTCCCAAAATCGTTCCCAGTATTTTTTACAGAAATTATTATTTGATATACCTACTGTATTTCCTCGAAATACCCCCCGGGGGTGATTGTTTCAGAGTGAGAATTTTGAGGGGGGGGTTAAACGAGGGGAGGGTATTTCGAGGGGGGGGCTTATTATTTCGCCAGAATTTTTTTTGAAATTCCAGTACTAAATTGTCATCTGTAACGTACGCAAACGTAGAAAAATGCAACAATAACCGCTATATATAAGAGTCTATTGACTTATTTAAGTGTGTAACAATGTCCTCACGTAACAATTCATTGTTTTTAACGTGTGATTTGCATTGCCCGAATCACAAACTGCAATTTTGTTATGTACGTTCTCTGTACACTCAATTGGGGGGGGGTATTTCGAGGGGGTGGGTAATTATTTCATAGTGTCCATTTTGAGGGGGGGGGGGTATTTCCAGACGGGGGGTATTTCGAGGAAATACGGTAATCTCAGAATTATCATTAAATATAATTAAATCTCTTTGGGAACAACTGGAGAAAACATTAAAAAATTTACCTATTTATTAGATATTTTTAACTGACATTTTTTATATTTTAAAACTCCCGAGACTGTTAGACATGCTATTTGGAGAATGATCTGTGATAAGTCCAGTGCAAATTAAGCTAAGTGGCAAGTATTGTCACTTACATCATATTCCTTATTTTACTTGTCTTACACTTGTCGTAACAGATGCTTAAAAATGGTGCTGAAAAGTGGCTGGTCCACAGAGGTCACACCTGACCTGTCCAAAAATCCCGGCTTGCACTGGCAGCGGAAGTTTGCCGGCGGCGGCAGATCAAAACAGTCTGCACCCAGTGCGTCGCAGTCGTTCAGCGCCGCGTCGCTGCACTCGTCCACCAGCTTGACGCACGTGCGACCGGCGCCCGATGCCTGTGCGGAGCCAAAGGGTAGCCAGTTACCATTTACAAAACTTTTGACACTTCGCATGACATTTGACACTTTACAGGGCATTTCACAGGGGCTGTTAGTAGCACCAAGTGTCATCTCAAACCGACCGGGTCAGAAGTGTCCTGGAAGCCCTGTTTGCACCTGCACACGTAGCCATCTGGTCTGTCAGCGCAGATGGCATCCACATGGCACTCATTGAGTCGATCGTCCAGGCACTCGTTGGTGAGCGGCTCGCACACGCGCCCGCCCGGCCCGCTCAGAGGCGACTTGTCGTTCGTGTCTGAGAGTGTGTAGCACAGTTGTTAAAACTTTTTACTATTTACGTATTTACTTTTACTCAGAAAATTAGTATACTCGAGTACAGAGTAAATACGTTCACGTTTCCTCTAAATAAATTACCAGTAAAACAAAGGTCTTGAAAAGGTCGTCAAAGGTCTTTTTTAATCGCTTTTATGTATACTTTTCAAAAGTACTCGAGTACAGAAAACGTATTTCCGATAGTTTTTACATGCTTTTTAAAGGCATAGAAGGGAAAAAGGGAACAAAATAGGCTACAAAATGATGAAAATCGTCGAAAATGTGTATATAAGCACATCTGTAGCCAAAAATGTCTGAAAATAAACAAAAAGTTATGAAAATAAGTGAGTTTGACTGAGAATTTGGGCGAAATTTCTGCAATGCTGGGACGTTTACTGACGCTTACTCAACAGTAAAAGTAACAAAGTTTTACTTTACGTTTTCTGTACTCAGGGGGTGAGCAAAAATAAATACTTTACGTTTACGTATACTTTGAAAAAAGTTCAGTACTTTTAACAACTCTGGTGTGCAGTGACAGTTTGTGATAAGGCATGGATTGGTTGATTGGAGGGCTTAGATCATGGTTTAAGGATCAAAGTGGTTTAGTTGATACGGGTGTATCGAAATGACGTGAATGTAAAGTCTATTTCCTCGATTCCCCCCCCCCCCTTGAATCAACCCCCCCCCCCCCTCGAAATAGCCCCAGGTGTTTTTGAGCTGGGAAAAAATACCCCCACCCCTCAAAATACCCCCGTCTGGAATTATGTACATGGTGTATGCAGTGTATACATGATGTATAAATTGGTCGCAGTTCGCATCGCAGCTACACATATACTAAGTTTGTGTTGCGATAGACGTTGATATGTCCAAATATACCCTACTTGGACACGTTGATTACATGTTTTGTGTATATAAAAGCGTACTCTTTACTACGAATTTCGTGAAAATTTCTGACGAAAAAATAACCCCCCCCCCTCGAATAAGCCCCCCCCTCGAAATACCCCCCTCAAAATTTCCAGACTGAAAAAATAAACCCCCTGGGGGTATTTCGAGGAAATTCGGTATGAACGTTTTCGCTGAGGTTCGTATCATGAACAGTGACGCGCCACACACTGGGATTTGGTGTTATGAAATCAAACGTTTTCGGAGGCTGCACTGAATGCGGAAATAAGAAATCTACCGAACGGAAACCTGTGTAAGGAGAAAACGTTACACCCACATGCGAATTGCTTAAAGGACCAGGAGAGGACCACTACAAACGTTTTTGATGGGCCAGTTTTTTCTCATAAAGTGCTTCGATGCTTCGCGATCAAAAAAACGTTGAAACGCATAAATAGATCAAAATTTCAGTGTGTGGCGTGCGAGTAAATATTGCAAGCGCACCACGACCACAAACGAGCAGTTGCAAAAACGCTTTGCACTGCCCAAACTTTGGGCACAATGCCAAAAGCACACGCAAGCACACGAACCGGGCGGGCAGCGGCACGTATATCCGATCACGCTGCCCGGCCGGTCGGTGCAGGTGGCCCGCCGGTCGCAGTCGTTTTGCGATGGACTAGCGCAGAAGGAGCCTGCGAGTGTGACACCAGTTGAATGTTGACGCGAACGTAGAAATCAAGGATGAAAATGCAATTCTACAGTGCTGCGCACGCTAGTACACGAGTGGAATTTGGGGAAGTCGTAAATCGGTTTTGAGCTCATTTGAGTTAACCACAATGAAGAGTCTGTAGACTACTGTTGACGGCGATCAAAACAGTTTCATTGTGGCAAACTCAACTGTAGTGATGTAAAAGCGCCATGGCGCTAGCGCCTAGCGCCGAAGCAAAAAGCGCCATGGTGCTTTTGGCGCTTGGCGCCTTTTCGCTGTGGCGCCATCGGCGCTTAGCGCGGTGCTATGGAAAAGCGCTAAAATTCTGGCGCTTTTTACATCACTACTCAACTGTGTTCAACACTGATTTATGAGTTTCCCAATTTCGGTGGTGCAATAGTGTGCGCGGCCGCAATGGGGGATGCTGCTCACCCTGTGCACGCGTCCCTGTGAACATGATTCCAGCCGACAAAAGAATACCGGACCACAGCGAAGTCTTCATGGTGCCGGCTTTGTAGACTGTTTTATGTGAAGGTGGAAAAATCGTGTTAAATATTTAAAGATGTGCATGAACAGTGCGGCAAAAAATCGACATTATTCTGGAAAACTCTGGCAGAATTAAATGTTTACATTTATCTTCAAACGTTATAGGACAAATTCCTTTATTAAGTCCATTCTCGAATAACCTCACCCCTAACGAAAAACTTCTACATATTGTCCGGGTGAGGAAAAATACCCCCCCCCCCCTTGAATTACTCATCCTTTGGTGGACAGGAATAAATAAGTTTAGGATTTCGCATGTCTTAAAATAAATCATTTTGAATTAATCATTGTTTGAATTAATCATTAATTAATTGTTTATTTTCTTTTGCTATTGATTTTCGACTTAATATTGATTCCAATTTCGGTGAAAATTCGGACGCAAGAATAGGTGTGTTTCATAGAATAGGTGTTTTCCGTAAATCTGCTGAAATGTTCCATTTTGATCAAATGACGCCAACATGTAAATGTTCCTATGCACATGACCAAATCTAGTAAAGTCTAAGCCACACAAATATTTGGAATGTGGAAACTTCTGAAACACTAAATCGGGGGCACTCCCAGACCCTGTCAAATATCAACTGTCGTGTAAAGAAGTAAACGAACGTCTGTCATTTTACATGACTTTTAACACTTGCATGACTTTTGACAGGGCATTTCACAAGGTTTGGGAATGGCGCAGCGCACGTCCGCAATACACTTTGTCGTCGCCGTACACTTTACAGTGTGCTCGAAGGTGTGCTCAGTTGGCACGGGGGAAGCGCGGCAACGATCGATCACTCGGCTGCCGCCCGGCAGGTGGGCCGGCGTCCGCGCTCAAAGTTGAGCTGCCAGATCTCGCTGTGGTAATCGGTCATCTCCTTGTCCACCATCTAGTCTTTGTGGAACGGCGAGGCCGTGCGTCGATTCTGTAATTGGAGGTTTCGGTTTACCGTTTTTCCTGTGTGGACCTTCGCACATCCCGAACCCTTTATCGGTTAGATGATGCGTTGGGCATGACATATTATATAAATATTCTGTATTCAACATGGTACTGGCGCTGGTGCGTTTTTTATGTTCGAGTGGGGTATTGCGTTAAATATTCATATGCTGTACATTTCTAGATCTATGCTAGACCCTTGGTCAGGTGAGTGAGGTTATTCCGTTCGCGTGCGCCAAGAATGCATCAATAACTTCCGATACTCCGTGCCATCACATCACTAATTATCACACACAGTCACCAAACGCCCGCGCGCTACAACATTATACAACACATTACCATTTTAACATCTTCATTACAACTTCGCGCTGGAACGGCGGCGTCCGCAGGAAATTGATGGCGTCGCAGCGGCAGGCGGCACATTTGGAGGTGCCGCGGCGGCGCGCATCAGCGCACGCCTCGCAGCCACTGCGGACAAGTACTGCGACTGGCGCTGGGAACGTGACCCGACTCGACTCGAATCCTTATAGAACTCGACGAATTGGCGCTGCACACACTAGTTTACTAACGGTAAACTAAGTATTTGGTGAACTCATTTTTCGGCTTCTGAGTTTACCGAAATGAGCTGTACGTCAACTACAGTTGACTGAGATTGAAAATAACACATTCCAGTAAACTCAGATGCGCTAAGAAACTAAAAAATGATATTACCAAATTCTTAGTTTTCCGTTAGTAAACTAGCGTGTGCAGCGGCAATGTAAACTCGTGATGTAAAAACGCCATGGCGCTGGCGATATTTTGCTGCGGCGCCATGCGATTGAAAAGCTCCATGGCGCTTTTGGCGCTTGGCAATCTGTTTGCCCGCCGCCAGGAACAAAATTCCTGGCGCTTGCGCTTGGCCTTAGCGCCAAAGCAAAAAGCGCCATGACGTTTGGCGCTGGGGGTCAGAAAAGCGCCGTGGTGCGTTTGGCGCTTGTGGCCACAGTCCTGCCGCTTTTTACATCACTAATAAAAACACACAGAATTAACCCTCCTCAAATTTTGCTGGCAAAATAATAACCCCCATGGGGGTATATCCAGGAAATACGGTATGTGGCCACGCGTTTGACACTTCTTGGACTTGTGTACCGGTGTGGAACTGTAGTTCCCTCCCGGGTTATCGGAACCTGCACCAGTAGTTCTCGGGTCGGGTTCCGAACCCTAGAATAAAACCTATGTGTCTGCAGGCATGTCAAACTCGACGGCCAATCAGCAAATCGCAATGGGATTCGTTACGGCTGCCAGTTACTTTCGCAGTGATGCGTTGAATTTTGGCCGCACCCGCTGGCACACTGTACCTGGTTTGTGAGCGAAAATCTGTGCACTTTTCAGATGGAATTTCATACTTTACTATCGGCTACAGATAACGGATCAGTTCCGGAAATAGTGCGACTATAAAAATTAAATCCTTTCGCTTTTTACGTGGCAGTGAAGCTGATTTGTGCATTTGTCGCGGCTGTATATTTACTTGCTGGTGACTGCGCTGTAGGGATTTGATACCCAACCATTTATACTCTTCGGTGTTCTGATCTATTTATTTTCTGACACAAATGACTTTGACTTAAAAATCTCAAGTGGCATTTTTATAATTTTACCTGAAATTCAGCAACGAAGCACTCAATTGCCATTTTATCAAGCGGTAATCATTTTACGTCGCATCCACGTACGGAATGATATTTTCACAGCCCTGAGGCATAGTGTACTCACGTAAATCACTTCAAATGGCGCCAGCGAATATTGCCGCCCGCCGCTGCACTAGGCGCCTCTGTTTAAAAAAAATTGGGCAATAAAGTGCTGGAATTATGCCCGAAGTTTCGACTTAAGAAGGTAGTATTTACATAGTTTAAATAACTGTTTAGTGTAGGGAAACTGGTGGCCGTAGCGTAGGTGTGATTCATTGGGACTTTCTGGTTAAAAAATAGTTCTGTGGTGCCATTTTTACGTGAAGTTCCGCCAGAGCGTAAGTTGTAAAATAGTGAAAAAGCTTCGGTAGTTCGGTGGTCAATTACTGTTTTTGTCGATATTAAATCCCACTATAACTTCCAAGACAAATAAATTGACTACTGAATGAATTGTGAAATACATGCGAAAGTGTGAAAAATTGCAAAAAGTTCATTGCACGGCTGTGATTTTTCAAAATTTCGAAGTAGGTATACTCCGGTTACTTTACACCCTGCACGCGTGGTTCCCGCTGGAAGTGTGCCAACGATGGTTAGCGCATGCGAGTTACATAAAAAGATGACAAAATT
>CAXIWS010000530.1:0-28492 GCA_964036195.1 Sphaerolaimus hirsutus | reverse complement strand
GGAGATGTTAGACCTTTGTCGTTGAGCTGATACTTTCATACAAAATTCGCATCACATATTTATACTCGGCTAGTACGGAAACCTACCACAACCCATCTGAATAATGAACCAAAAATTATACAGTTTTTTCATTATAAAACTGAGTTGCGCTCCACTCAGTATACGAAAAAATCTAACATTCACAGACGATTCTATTCACTACGGACGGGGAGATTCTGTCGCGGATAGCCGAAAATGACATGAGCACGCGGCGGCCGAACAGCGGCGAGGCGGGCACGCCCATTCTGTCCGCCGTGGGCGCTGCCATGGCGCCCATATCCAGACCATCGACTGGAGACCCAGTAGGTTAACCTGTGGTATTGTACGATTCGGATGAAACAATTTTCGATGACTACCTATTTTAGCGTACTGTATATCCTCGAATAAGACGAATAGGTTGAATAGCTGCCTCCCTTGAATAATTCCCTCTGTTGGCCGAGTGAGAAACAATAACTCCCACCTTGAATGACTCCCCCCACTCGAATAACCCCCTCCGTGATAGATGTAAAAGTTTGCGTTGTCGATAGCTGATATTTAAAAATGAGAGCGTTTGACACTCGAATCCGAACGACAAATCCCATTCATTCACGGCAAGCCGTGATGACAAATAACAGACAGCATGGCGCAGAGCCGACGCACAGCGTCCAGATCACGTTCTACCGACGCGTTGGAAACGCAGCAAGACGACGGCAAGCCAGCCGAGGCGGCGCCGGACGCTGCAGAAGACACGCAGTGCCATTTGGCTAGCGTAGAATGCGACCGTCAGTTAAAATTCTAATTTATATTTAGCATTGAAAAAATCGCCATTTTGGGAAAATATAATGAAATATCAATCTTATATTTTTGAGATTTTTTATATTTTTGAACTTAAAAAATTTCTACCAAAAATGCTTTCGAAAATGGTGGAAAAATATAAATAAATGAACGTATATGTTTTATATTTTCTGATATTTTTCAAATATAAATCTCTCAGAATATTTTTCAATGCAATTTACAACAATATTGACATTAAATGCCACTCAATCTTCTGACAACCCTCACTTTGCCAGAACTCGTGATCCGGCTTCAGGACAACTGGGGATATGAGGGCCGCATCGGATTGGCCGGCGTGCAAGTGGTCAACGAGAATGGCCGGCCGCTGCAAGTGAGCGCCGACATGCTCACCTGCTCCCACGGGCCGCCGGATGCGCTGGAAAAGTTAGCTGTTGAAATGACGCCTCATGAATGGGACACTTCTGAAAGAGCATGTGCCTGTAGTCGTGTAAACCCAATAGTCATGTAGGCCCACCAGTCATGTATTTTAGAGCGGCTTTAGCACAGCATGGGGGATTAGCGTGGGGGTTAACATACATAGCACGGGTTGTAGTGCATGTGCACTCACATTGTTTTCATTGCTATTTGGTGATACTGCTCAAAGGAAAATTCAAAAACTCACAGGTAAATCAGTTGTTTTCAATTTTTCTTTGGTGGTGTCATCACAATGGTGACAAAAACAATGTGAGTGCACACGCACTGAGGCCCGTGCTATGTATGCTACTAATTATGTATTTAAACCCCTGCGCTTATCCCCAGTGCGGAGCTAATAGGTATCCCTAAAATACATGACTGGCGGGTCCACATGATTAGCGGATTGACTAGTAGGACTTCGTCTTCTGAGCTATATTTTGTTAAGTGACAAGTAAATTTTCAAGTGACAAGTGACAAGATATTTTTCGGTGATAACCTAGTATGTAGCTTGGGACTTAACACAACACAAAACGGTGATTACCTCAAACCATCACTTGTCAGTTTACTCATCACTTTACATACACTTATTTAAATGTCGGTTTATTATCAATCAACTTTATCAACACTCATAATCCTTTACAATTCCTGCACTTGAAAATCGCACGCAGGCTGTTCTCGCTCGGCAGCAAACTGACACTGGATCCAAACCAAATGTGGCTCGCTGACTGGTCATCCTCGCGTCCAGTAACCATCACATTGCACCTGCAGCCGGCCGCCAGAGTGCTGGGCATCTCCGTATGGAACTACAACGCGTCGTTGGAGATGTCCTACGCGGGCGCCAAGCGCGCCAGCATAGAGTTCATGCTGTGCGGCAGGCCCGCCGCCGTGCAGCGGCACGTGAACCTGCGCAAAGCGCCCGGCCACGTGTACTACGACTTCGTGCAGGACGTCACCGCCGTGCCGGAAGAGCACAAGGATGAGACGCAGGATGAAGTTAATGTGCTGCCCGTTGCGAAGGGATGTGAGTATGGGTGGGTAGGCAAACATAGTGTCTAGCGTTCGAAAAATCTTGGGAGATTGATATTTTTTAAATAAATATGTAAAAAATAAGAAATGATAAAATTAATCTTTTTATGAGACGAAAATATAAAAATGTTCATATTTACGTTTATTTATTTTCTGTGCATTTTTCAGAAACATTTGATTATATTCTTGGAGAGATTTTCTGAGATTATATTTAATTATATCATGTGAAAATCACCCATTTTTGGAACGCTAACACGAATGTGCGATCGCGCACGCCCCATTCCTATAGACTCATTTCTCCCACCCGAAACGCGCAGTCGTCTACCAGCTGCACTTGCTGTCCACGTGGGGCGACGACTTCTACATGGGCTTGAACGGCGTCGAGCTGTTCGACGGCAACGGCGTGTCCATGGCGCTGCGCGAGCACAACGTGGCCGCTTATCCAGAGTCGGTCAACGTGCTCAGGCACGTGAACAACGACCCGCGGACCAGCGGCAAGTTGGTCGACGGCACCAACGACACAGAGTTAGCCAGGCACATGTGGCTGGCGCCAGTTATGCATAATGATGTGCGTTTTTACGTGCGATGTGCACGTTGCACGCACATTTTGATATTGACCGCGTAGTTGCGCACTAAATTCAAAACGCAGATAAATCGAGTGTTCATCATTTTCGACCGGCCCACCAGCGTGTCTCGCATGCGCATCTGGAACTATAGGAAGACTCCGATCAGGGGCGCCAGAGACTTCGCAGTGAGTTTACTGGGAAAATTAAATATGGCAAGAAATATCTTTGTTGAAATAACAATCTGGTTCTGGCGAACACTTTTCACATGCGACAGTGCTTAAGTATGTTTAGAAGAGAATGTTGATATATCGAGTGATGTATTTATGTGGAAGTGCATTGGCGCGCACTACACTGAAATATCGGGCTAATCATCAAGTGATAACACGAAGAACGGGACAATTAGCCACGAAAATGAAAACGTGACGCATGTTTATCTGTGTGCGAAATGGTGCGCTTACACGCAAATTAACTAAAAATACCTAGTAGAAACGAATTTCAGACCAATCGTATTTCAGATACAATCGACAGTCGCGTAAACATTAAAAAACGGTCAAAAACGTCGATTATCCTCGCAAACCTTTAACCTACCCAAACCTCAAAACCACCCTCAAACAAACCAAACTCGCAGGTGCTGGTGGACGATATGGTTGCCGCGTCAGGCGAATTGGCCCAGTGTACCATGGACAAATCCGCGTACACCGATGTCACTTTCGACATGTAGAAAAATAGTTGGGCGGAACATGGTGTTCACTGTGAGTTTCTGAAAGCTTAATTGAGGAACATTGACGTTCGTGGCGGTTTTTTTGATAGGATACTTATGTAGAAATATAAGGCATTTGTTCAAACTTTTATGTACCTACTTTGCATTGATTGTTCAATTGTGGTTTATACCTTTACCAAGATATCAACTATAGTTCATTTTCTGATACAATGCGCATACAAAACAGAATAATACAATAAACGTGACGAAGCGACAAAATGATCAACCAATAGCAAAAGATGAATTGATTAGAGGCTAAATCGGAACAATACTCAAGGTCGGCATATGACACAAAAAAGTTACGGCGCTAAAAAAGTAACAAAAAATCAAGCAGTAGATGTAGAAAATAAACAGCAAGAAAGCATTCCGCATTCATCCAAACCCGACTAGGTTGATTTTATCGCCGGTAGACTTGACAGGAACGAAACACGAAAAGTCAACTGTTTCCAGTAAAATTCATCAGTGTTTTTCTCTCCGGGGAAAGATGTCAAAACTATACTCGGCGGACCGCATGCTATGCATTTTTATGAAGGAAACACTCCATCACGACGTCATAATTGATAAAATAATAATTATTCCAGCAAAAAAAAAGTTAAAAAAACGTTCCAGGAAAAACATTCGTCGCTTGCACGTGACTCCGCCTCTTTATTTTTATAATTTTTTCCTCGTGAAAGTGCATACATAAGTATCCTGCTCGAGTGTTATAGACCAAGACATAAGTAATTTAAGGCGCATATTTTGCGGTCCGCCGAGTATAAGAGATACTCAAATAAAGATAACTCTGACCGAGCGCGACAAACGCTTAAAAATAAAACGACAGATGACACCGGCGATTGGCCTACATATGTCCAAACAGATCGTAAATCACTACCGCTGATCTCAAGAATTTGTTTGCATCAAATTAAAGAATGAATGTCGTAGATGAGACCAGATAAGTTCCCTGCACAAAAAAATGCGGCTTTTTCAAGTTAAATAGGTATTCATGAAGCATTCGACTGAGAACTTCAGCAAAGGTAGAAAAATATTGAATAGGTACATAGAACTACTGCGTCCTAAGGGCTGAATTTTTCAATGAAAAATATATATGGAACACTAAACATCCGTAGACTTGCAAACCTATGTGGCTACACACAAACACTATCAGTTTGCAAAACTGTATACCACAGAAACAAAACCTCGGGTCTTTGGTTCAACTGAGAAAACAGTGGGCAACATGCCAAAAACATTGACAAAAATATGACTCAATTTACGCACGCGGGAATTCTCACTACAAAATGACGTAAACGACATTCCACTCAAACAGTTGTATTCTATGTGTGATTGACGCACTTGATGACATTCGTCGATCAGGTGACACTTCAAGACCCTGTAAAATATCAAATGTCGTGCAAATGTGGCAAAAGTCATGTAAAAAGGTATGCCAAAGACTTTAACCATTTCACAGAGTATTTTACATGACTTTTGACACTTTACACGATATTTCACATTCTACAGCGTCCGGCAGTGGCACCAGACGGTGCGATCTAAATAACAAGCGTCACATCTACGTGGCATCATTGGCGGTGACGGCCGGCGGCTCCACCTCCAACCTGCGGGGCGGCGCGCCGTCGCTGTCCACGCTGCTGGACACGACGTCGCCCGACTTGCCCGGCACGGACGCGTCGTCGTCGGCGCCGCTATTATCGGGCTGCTCGACGAAAAAGCTTCGCTCCAGTTCTTCGATGTCGGTCGGCGCGTAACTGCCCGCCAGCTGGGCGCGATTTGTGCTTTTTAGAGCCATTTAGTGGAACACGTGACGTGCTTGACAGGGTGTGACGTTGTCACGCTTTTGGGCAGGTAGGGGGTGGGAATCGGTACAGTAAAAAACTGATCAGTGATCTCTACAAATCACTGTTGAGATCAAAATCTATACATCCACCATCGCCAGGCTGTTTTGTCAAGTATTTTACGAAAAAATTCCATCACTTTTAGAAGTTTAGAAGAAATACAGACCAGTCGACGTAGCATTCTTTAAAAAAATAGTAATTTGTCTTCTCCGCATAACTTTTTTTAATAAGCCATAAGCGCCGCACGAAGCGCCAAGATCTTTACGAGGCTTCACACCGAGCGGCACCAAAGCCCCACTCACCGAAGGGGGCGGGGCGGCGGGTCTAGCCGGCTGGTGCGAGTACAGCGAGCTGAGCGAGTAAGTGGGCGGCCCGGCGGACACCTCAAAGGCGCCGCTCTGACAAGCGCCCGCCGTGACGATCTCCACGCCCACGGGTTGACAGTGACCGGCCGCGGCGCCCACGGCTGCAGTCGGCCTTGTCGACCAGCAAGCGGCAGCCAGCTCGTCGCCCAGGCCAGAATCGGCCGACGACGAGCATTCCAAGCTGGCGTCGGGCAGGTTGGGCAGCTGGGCGTCCGAAATGGCAGCGGGGCAGTTGTCCGACGGCGGCAGGGCGGCCGGCCGCAGCTGTTGTGGGTGTAAGGGGACATATGCTCGGCGGACATCACACTTTGCATGGAAAACTACCATAACCCATCTGAATAATAAACCAAAAATTATACAGTTTGTCATCTAAATATTTCGTTTTTACTGTGGAATAATTAATTAAAAACGAAATTTATCACATTTTATTCATTAAATTATGGTAGGATTCTATCCATTACACTCTGTATAACAAACAAATTCCATAACATCATAAGTGGAAACCTGCTGCAGCTGCGCTGTGCACTCGCTGCTAGATGATGGCCCCGCGAAAGCACACTGATCCTCGGAAACTTCGGGAACATCGTCGCAGTATGAATTCACGTCGGGAACGAAACGCACTCTCCGCAACGAGGGTGAAGGTATTTCCTGCAGAAAAATTTGGTTCATAATTAAGTGAATTAGATGTTGAATAGGTATATTTAAAAATGTATGAATCCACATCCATTACAGCGCATGTGATTATGCGCTCGGGGCCCCTGGTATAATCTGCAATAAAAGAACCAATCTAAACTAAATATAAATACTTTTACTCTATGAAATTCCACAATAAAATTTTTTCCCGTAATAAATAATGAATAAAAATTGCATGAACATATCTACACCTTTCTTTCTAAAAATGATCAATGAAAAAATCATGAAATCCTTTTGGATTTGATGGATGACGATCAGGCACCATTCAGTCTGGGTGCTGACTACCATGGAACACGAAATGTACTCCAGAAGGCGGAGCTGAACAATTTCCAGCCAGCTACTGTTCAGAGTGTATCAGTGGTGACACTTCCACGATATCTTGGTCTGCAGATTCTTTCAATACAGAATATCCGGGCCCATGAAAATATCATGCGCACTTTGTCGTGCATTCCAGCAAAGCTATTAGGTACGCATGACTGACATCGGTTAATCAGCGGTAATTGCATGTGACTGTGGCTCTGATTTTTTGTTGCATATACTCCGCGGACCGTATGAATTCACAGTATGAATTCATCAGCATACTTACGTCGCAAGAGAAAAAGGCGGAGTCAAGTACAAAACATGTTTTCAATTTTCTGGAACAATTTTTATTTTATTGATAATGACGTCATGATTATGTTTTTTTTTTCCAGAAAAATACATGGCATGCGGTCAGCGGAATATAGTATTTTATATATCAAAATAATTGCATGAATAAAACCAATGTAACTCAAGCAAGCATTGTAAGAGCATTGAAACCGCTTCGATTATTCTCGTTATTTTCGCACAATTTAGCAATAACATTGTTTTTAAATATTTTTTTCAAAATTCTATCAACTTTGAATATGTTATTGTTGTGGTCCGCAAGGCACAACTTGAAGCACATCATCCCATTAAAAATGTGCCCAGCCAAATGGCTCGCAAATATTTATGGTTAAAGTAACGGGTGACCTAAACAAGTTGTTTACATCCGTTTCTTACCATCCAATTCAAAACAGTTCCCAAATTTATCCTTCCCTATGAAATGGTGAACGAGACAAACACGAACTCACCTCGCCCAGTTGCGCTTGCAGCCTCAGTCGATTCATCGTGTTGATGTAGTGCAACCTGACCCTGGACGGGTTGAACTCGACCCTGCCGGCGGGGTTGCCGCAGTTGTCCGCCTTGTCGCAGGCGCACGGGAACGACGGCCGGTCCACCTGGCACTTGATGCCGTCGCGGGCGCACGCGCACGTCTCGGGCACGCACCGGGCGCCGGCGCACCTGCAGCCGCACTCCATGCGCGACTGGCGGATCTTCTGGCAGTCGCCCCGCTCGGTGGCGTCCAGCCGCACGCCCGACGATTGCAGCAGCACTTTGCGCTGGCGCACGCTCAACGGCTGCGCGGGCGTGAAATGAATGACAGAGGGATTGCAGCTTGAAACGACCTGCTGACGAATTAATACCGCACTGATGGACCAACCTCGGGGGTCTCGGATGGGGGGGGGGGTTGGGGGAGGGCCCCAAAGCGCCCAGCTATCCATCTATCCCTGAGGCAATTTTTTGGCTACTATCCCCTTAACGATACCACCCTCCAATCGCCCAGCTATATCTACCTATCTGGACCGATTTTTTGATAAATATTACCCAAATTTTCTCTCAAAATCGCTAATTTTCTTTTTTTAAATGGATTTTCACCTTCACAATCACTAGTTCATCTGTTTTATGCCTATTTTCGGCTAAGGTTTAACCATATGTGCTTATATGCATATTTTATATAGCCATTTTCACTTTTTCTTCGTCCTAGACCTTGAAAAAGTCTGTATTTTGAACCCCAGCGAACCCCCCTCAATGTTTTTCAGTTATCTATCCCTCTGGAGGAGCGATTTCCTATCCTATCCTCGCGAGGAGCTATCCAATACCCCGAAGGGTCAAAATTGAAGATACCCCCGACCAACCTGCAAATAATACTCATAATCATCGTCCCCATCCTCATCGACATCATCGTGTCCAGCGGCGCTCATGTGGTGGAACTCATCCGTCCGCCCGTCGCCCACCGGCGAGTGCGCATGCGCATGTGCATGCACCGTCGCATGCTGGTGCGCGTGCTGGCTGCTGACGCCCGGCTGCGGCTGCGCTGCCGCCTCGCCGACTGCGCTGTCAACGGCGGCGCCAGTGGTGGGCGGGTCGGTCTGGTCGGCCACCGGAGGCACCTCGCCGCCCTCCTCGGACGAACTGTCGCCGCTGGTGCTCGCCTCGTCGCACAGCGCCGACATGACCGGCGCGCACCCGTCCACCGACATGGCCACGTCGCGCAGAGACGCGTCGCGTTCCATCGCCCTGCGATTTTGATTGTGGTACTGAGTTCAGCATTTATGCTTCAGCGGCACCAACAATGGCGGCTTACACATTAGTTGACACTTTTGTGTCGCATAGCGATCTCCAAATGCGCAAGCATCAATGTGGCCACACAAGCTAGTTTTCAACCGAAATTTTGAAAACTCTTAAATCTGCACTGAATGCATTTGCGTTTGCTCGATTGAGTCATTTTTACTCTCCGTCAACTGTAGATGACAGGCACCTCATTCTAGAAAACTAAAATGCGTTCAATGCTGATTTACGAGTTTTCAAAATTTCCGTTGAAAACTAGCTTGTGTTGTGGCCACAACGTTGAAAAAGAAATATTACGTCAAGTACATTGGAAGACCGCTTTGCGAAACGTAAAGCCGAAATATGAGTTGACGACACAGACAAGTTGACACACACGTGTCAACTAGGGTGTGGGCCGCCAATAGGAACTGCGACAAACTTCGCTCTTTGCTGCGATCGCACATATGCCCCGTGTTCAGCCAGCGACATCTTCTTGACTTCAGAGTGCCGCTCCGTCATGCCGATGGTGTGGCCGCCGGCGGTTGGCACGCAGATGAAGCCCTGCGACCGGTCGAAATAATACAACGTGACGCCGCGAAATTTGACTCGTCGCCGGCGCTGCGGCTGCCGCCGCGGCAGGTCGTCCTGGTCGTCGAGCCGCTCGTCAGAGTCTCCATCAACGACGCGCTGTGTGGCGTCGCCGCCGCCGTCTTGAACGACGGCCGGTTGGCACACGGCCCTTTTAACGCCGGCGTAACTTGGATCGGACGGCTCCGAGTGCCCATCGGTGCAGAGCGGCAAGGAACGGGGATGCTCGCCATTGGTGGACTCGCTGCAGACGCGCTTCGCGTCGGGCGGGCACTCGCAGGGGATGGAGCCTGGGGCTAGGGTTCAAACGATATGACTTTTCGATATCGATATTCGATATTCGATATTTTTTCAAAATTTTCGATATCGATATTCGATATTCGATATTTTTTTCTGAAACTCGATATTCGATATCGATACGATATGGAACCTCGATATCGATATTCGATATTCGATATTGAAAAATAGTCGATATTCGATATTTCGATATTTTCGATATTCGATATTGCGATATGCTTTTGGTATAGCAAGGCATATTTCAAGTGGCATATTGTATTTTCATGTGGTTGCACACATGTTTAATCATCTCTTTACTGAAATTTGAATGGTACAAGTGATTTTAACAAGCTTTACATCAATGGTAGAAAATAGAAGAAAAACATGATGAAGCAAAGTGTATCAGACAAATAACAATTGGTAGATATTACAGTTCATCCTAACCTAATTGCTTAAGGGCATGTTGCAAAAAAAGGTATATCAGCGTTTTCTGGCTTCAAATTTAGCACTCCAACAACAATGACATTATAAATACTGTACTTTTACTCATCAAATACAATACTATAAGCACATCAGATCAACCATAAACATCTCAAAATGAAAATGAAAAGTAAATTTGGTGACACAATACAGGTTCGATATATCGAAAAAAAGGTCGATATTCGATATCGATATTCGATATTTTTTCAAAATTTTCGATATCGATATTCGATATTCGATATTTTTTCAAAATTTTCGATATCGATATTCGATATTCGATATTAAAAAATGGTCGATATCCGATATTCGATATTCGATACGATATATCGTTTGAACCCTACCTGGGGCAGTCACGCAATCTAGGTAGTTTGGTCGATTTTCTAACCAGCATCACCTAAAGGCTTCGCAGCTAGGGTTGGCCGATGTTTTTTTAAAACGTTTTTTATTTTAAAAAAACGTTGTTTTTTTTAAAACATGACGTCCGAAATGTTTTTTTTTTAAAAAACATCGACCGAAATTTTTAGTACTAAGCACTAGGTATTATGCAAAATTTTTGCGCGCAAGCGCGCAATTTCACACACAAATTGACACTGGTGGTTCTTTTCATTAGTTTTGTGGCATTTTTTGTATCAAAGTATCCATTTATATTTGCTACCATGGGTTAATAAGCCGTCATATGTCGGTGTAGTATATAATATTGAGGTAATGTGCTTCCATGTACCTCCACAGTGTGTAACTCCACTCCCAAAGTAACAACCTCCTTTTATAACCTTGTTTCATCACTATTCCGTGCCAAACTTTACCTGAAGTCACGAACATTCGACTATAAGGCAATATACAAACGTATCGACAAAAAAATGGATATTTTTGACACAAATCACCACTTATAATGCTATCCCATGGCTCAACAGCCATTATATGGTCATATATAACATCACAGAGTATTGCCACTGTCTGATATACCTATATATTGAGGTGACTTCGGTCGCCTTGAGTATCAGGGCTTTTTGGCGCGATTTCGAATAAGTGGTCCGTCACGGAGATAGTGCGGCCACTTGGCTAATCACGATTAAGCTCGGGGATGCAAGCTCCGCCCACTGAAGCCGGCAGCGGCTTGCGCATAAAAGGGACGCGTAAAGGCCGGCTGGCCTCTAGTTGGAGTTTTTGGAAAAAGAAAGTAAAGTTTTTTTGGCCGCTTGAAGTTTTCGACTTTCGTATTGGTTCTTTTGGCTTTTGGTCGTCTCGGCTGCTCTAAGGGTCAACTCGCGCGCGCTCAGCCTGCATGGGTAAGTTGATCGGCTTGGTTCAAACCGTCCCGCTGGACGTTCGCTTTCTTGCTTAGACATCGCTTTGTCTCTCCGTGGTTGTTGGCACGCTGCCAACAACGTTCGAAATACCCCAGTCGCTTCTGGGCGTTCTTGATTAGGGAATCTGCCGTCTACACGACAGATTTTTGGAGGTCTCACCGAGATACGATTTTTTTGGGAATAAAAGGTTTCAAAAGTTCACTTTTCAGCGTACCGGCACCGCAACGCGTCCAGCAGCGAGGAGTCGGATATCGACGTGGATCCGGTCGCGACGTCGCACGGGCAAGACGTGTTCGAGGCCGCCGCGGAGCTAAGGTTCCACCGTCGCGCTCCAGGCGTTGAAAGGTAGTGGGATTGTTTTGTTTCGATTTTTGGCTTGCTTTTTGCCTGGAACGTTTTCGAAATGGACCGGGCTTTGGATGTTGTGCCCAGTAGGCGAGAAAAGTCGGTCCCCGAATTAGAACGAAATCTGACCGACTCTGAAGCGCTGTTGAGGTCGGTAAAACCCGGCCAAATCGTTGACGGGTCTCTTTTAAAATGTTTCCGAGAGAATGGAAAGTTCATGAGTCGGTCCGATGTCGTTGCACGTGGGTATGTGGATGATAATTCGGCGCTCACGCCGGCGGGCGCTCGGCACGCGGTTTTGTTTTTTCGACAGTTTCATGCCCGTTTGAGAAGGGAAATTGCCGCAAAAAGGGTAGAAGCTACGGTGGCGCGCGCGGTCGAAAACCGCCGCGGCCAATTTGGCAGTGTGCCAGCTAACCCCCAACATGGGGGGCGAAGTTCTCACGCGCAGGCACAGATTAAGTCCGACACGGAGGCCGACGCGGAGGGGATTCTCGACGAACCGCCGCCGCCCGCGCTGCACCTGAGGGAACGGAACAGTTCGGTGAGTTCTGCGGTAGAGGCATCCGGCCCGGTGTCCGGGCAAATTCCAGATGTTAATACGTCAAACGTTGATGTTCAAGAATTGGTTAACATGGTGGAAAACCTGCTTGACAGGTGTGAGTCGCAAGAAAGGCGAATCACCGAATTGACATTAAAAGTGAGGGGGGATCGAACTCAAGGGTTGGAGCCACGGGTACAATTGGCTCGGGGCCAAAGTAGAGATCTGTCGCCCTCCGGTGCGCCTGGTGCGCACGAAAGAAATTACCCACCACGGGTGCAATTGGCTCGATGCCAAAATAGGGCCCTCCCGGTGCACGCTCCTGGAGCGTTCGAAAATGATTATCAAAACGTGTCGCCGCCGCGCCAGGTTCATGGCGTTCAAAATAGGCCGGCGGAGCGACATGAAGTCGCCTATGATAGGGCGCGTGAGTATGCGTCTTACTTGCCCAGGGGTCAGGGATACCAGGAGCCGGTTCCCTATCACGAATTGCCCGGCAATCTGACTTCAATCTACTCAAAATCGCAGATGACCTGCGTTCTCGACGGCATCGACACTTATAATGCAGAAGGAAACTTGGCCCAGCTCGACGCGTGGAGAGATCAGGCACAAGCAGCCGAAATGCAAGTCGCTCGGGAACAAAGGTCGGTTTTCTGGCGATTGTTGTTCGGGTCGAAGTTGGAAGGGAAAGCGGCTGACATTTTGAAGTCGCTACGTTTTGGCGATAGGAATAATCCATCGATAGTATTCGATCAATTGACTCAGTATGTTCGCGGCCAGCGTGAACGGACTAGGGAAGGTGCCGATTTTTTTAATGCTGTTCAAAAATCCGACGAATCGGTATTGCAATACCACAATCGATTAAGGGACTGTATGTCCGACGCCATCGTCGCATCAGACTGCGACGTGCGAATAACTCTGGGGCGGAAAATTCTCAATTCGCTAGATCGGCGCATTCCCTATGAACCGCACGTAATTGAACGCGTATGGGACGATTTACAGTACTCGGAAAAACCGCTGATACACGTTATTGGGGTACTGGATAAGATGCGGGATGAAGCTTTAAAACGAAACCGCCGCGATAATACTTTTTCGAATAGACGACCGGGGCGGGGAAATGGTCCAATGACCAGCGTTAGTGGAAAGATAAATCAGTCGTCGACAGTGCCCCAAACTATACCTGATGGTACCCCATCGGAAAAGGATGGTCTGCCATTGTGTAGGCATCGGCTTCACTACGGTCGGGTTATTTATCATTCGCCGGACAATTGCTGGTTTAATCCACAGGGACGCGCCTATCGGCCAGACATGGCGGATCGTTTGAGCGGCAGGGCGTCAAATAGCGGCGTCCCGATGCGCCAGTTTCTAAGCCAGCTGAACAGTCAACTGCCCGGTGGACAACAGCGAAAAGTTTCACAGTATCGTGGCGCGCGGGCAGCCTGCCCGGAACAAAACTGCGACGAAGAAGACGACGCCCACACAGGTGAGCAAGGGGAGGATTTTTGGCATGAGTTGCGAAATGCCAAAGAGCAGGAACCGACAGAAGATGACGCGTGTGACGCGTATGTCGAACGAGATGACGTTTTTGAGGGTAATTTGGCAACGTTCCTAACTGTCCCGCGGGTCAGTTATCCGCAACTAGGTGAGGAAAATAAGCGACAGTTTGCTGCGGCTGTTCGCATCGGCCCTTTCCCCGGCGCCTGCGAGGGGAGAAAACCACTAAGAAACGTCAACTCGGTCAACGAA
Organism: Sphaerolaimus hirsutus; assembly: GCA_964036195.1. NCBI lineage: Eukaryota > Metazoa > Nematoda > Chromadorea > Monhysterida > Sphaerolaimidae > Sphaerolaimus > Sphaerolaimus hirsutus. The sequence continues at coordinate 14,319 of CAXIWS010000530.1, read as the reverse complement.
CGCGGTGAAAAAATTCCAAATCGACTACCCAGTTGCCTTCCAACGGCAAATTTGTTGATTTTTGACACAATGGTCCCGGTGCTACTTGATACCGGGTCCAGTTGCACAATTTGCCCATTGTCAATGCTAACATCGCTCTGGTCCAGGGCGGGCATTGATAAAAAAACGGAAATGAAAAAGTTCATTTTCGCGCCAAAAGGGGATCGTTTGAATACGGTAGGCGGGCACATTTCGAGCGAGGATATCGCTTTTTACCCCATGCGATTGACGCACGTGAATCCACTGGACGGCGATACTTATCGAGTGTTTGCCTCGGTGATGATTATTAACGATTCGAAGCCAGGAACGGCTTTCGGAAAAGAATTTCTACTAGGAACGGATTTGTTGGCACCGCTCCAATGCCACAAATTGGCTCAATTCATTTTGGATTACCAGTGGACGCGCACATGCGCCAACAAATTCGATCCTATGAACTCCAACTCGTCGCGAGCCCCGAAAACTAGCCTACCGTTTGGCAGTTCCGTTAATCGTGCCGTATATGATGCAGGAGCGAAGCCGGCGACCCTGGACACGAGCTGCGACGCGAAGCCGGTGGCGATGGGCGCCGTCGGACTAGTGGCAGCTAGTGAGATGCAACTGCAGCCCGGAACGGCCCGCCTGATGCAGTTGCAACGCCAGGATTCTCAACAGGTATGTGGGGGACACGCTGGGATATCCAGGGGCCTGTTTCTAGTCGACAGCTCTCCTACCTACGCGGTCAGTTAAGAGACTGACGCATTTTTGCCAGGGCTCCACGTGCTTGGCACAGTTGTTGAAAATCCTGGATTCGAAAAGGCCATTACGGTTGTGGCCACAAATCATTCTGACGAAGTAATTCATGTTAATAAGGGCGAAAAGGTAGCGGAGCTCCAGTCCGTTCCTCATGTTTGGCGCGTAGCCAACGCGGCGGTGACGCTGCCGCGAGCCCCTGAAAAGGGAGACCCTACATTTGAAGTCGCCCCGAACCCCACACGAGCAAAAGAAATTTTGAGCGCGCTCCCAAAAGAAGAATGGGGACAGATTTCCGGTGAAATTATGAAAAAATTTGAGGGAATAGTTTCGCGTTTCCACGATGTGTTTTCGCTGAGTGAAGAGGAAATCGGGTGCACCCCGTTGATAAAACACAACATTCAGATGGTACCAGGTGCAATACCTGTGAAAATGAAAGCGCGATATGAACCACCGTCGAAACGCGAAATTATCAGGGATACCATTGAAAAGTGGGAGCGAATGGGTGTGATTGAAAAATGCGAAAGCCCCTGGGGTTTGCCGCTGGTGGTGGCAAAGCGAGAGGATGGTAGGCCTTGCGTCTGTGTCGATAGTCGTTTTTTAAATGACGTCACAGTGAAATCAGCCTTTGCGCTGCCTAGAATTGCGAATTTAGTTCAAGAATTGGGAGGAAAAAAAATTTTCAGTTCAATTGACATTCGCGACGCCTATCATCACGTAGAAATTGCCACGAGCGCGGAAAAAGATATGATTGCGTTCGTGTGTAGCGAGGGGCTGTTCCGCTGCAATCGTTTATCATTCGGATTATGCAACGCTCCCGCCACTTTCCAGCGCCTTATGAACCTCGTGGTGTCCCAGCTGAACGAGGACATCCGGTCACCGTGGGTGCACTGCTATTTGGACGACATCCTGATCAGCAGCATGGACCACGAGCAGCACCTGCAGCACATTCACTGGGTACTGTGCCGGCTGCGCTGGGCCGACCTCAAAGTGAACCCAGCAAAAAGTAAGTTTTGGAGAACAAAACTGGATTATTTGGGTTTTCAAATACAGCCCGATGGTGTGCGCCCAAAACTGTCCAAAGTAAATGCCATCTTGGAACAGCCGATCCCGAAAACGAAGACAGAATTGCGGACCTGGTTAGGGCAAATTCAGTATTTCAGCCATTTTATCGATAAATGGCTCGATTTGACCGCTCCCCTGTATGAGCACTTGAAAGGGCGGGTGCCAAAAGGTGACAAAACGCCGGTCTCTTTTTCGGAAGTAGAATTGCAAAATATGGACCAAATTAAGAAAACGCTCTGCACCAGGCCGCTATTGTGTCTTCCTCGGTATGATCGACCGTTTTATTTGGAATCGGACGCGAGCGCGTTCGGACTGGGCGTCATGTGCGCCCAATACCAAGATGATGGAACGTACCGCCCCTTGGCGTACGTGTCAAAAAAACTGCCCGTCGGAATGGACGGCTGGTCCATTCCACAGCTGGAAGCGCTGGCCATAAGTTTTGGAATTATGCGCCTGTCCGACATTTTAGACGGCATGGAAATTGTGGTGCGCACTGATTGTCGCGCCCTAGTAGAGATGCTCGAAAAGAAAGAAAAATCCAAATTGACTCGCTGGAGTGTGTACATGAAAACCCAGCGGGTACGAGTCGAGTTCAGAAAAGGGAACGAAAACACGTTCGCGGATGGGCTGAGTCGGTTGCCCGTGGACTCAAAAGTAGATGATGAAATTTTAGACAAGGCGCGAAAATTGCTAGGGGAATCACACGCAACTAAACACCTCGCCCCCGTTTTGCAGAACATAGACTGGCGCACGCAGCAACAAAGAGATGAGACACTGCAACGCGTGGCTCAGGCCTTGTCCCGGTCTGAAAACCCTGATGCGCGCCTGGAAAATGGCGTCCTGTTACACAAGGGCGTCCAAGGTTATCGACCGTGGCCCCCTGTCGACTTACGCGCAGAGCTCGTGCGCACGGCCCATGAAGGTGAGCTAGGGGGACATGCCGGTTTTCACCGGACTTTTCAATTATTAGGGCAATTTGTCTCATGGCCGGGCATGCGCAGAGACGTGGGCGCGTACGTAGACGCATGTGTCGTCTGCCGAAAATGTAAACACCAAGTCGGCACAAAATTCACTCCGTTACCATCGAAAATCGAAGTGGTACCTTTTCATAAGGTCGGCGTAGACCTAATGGCAATGCCAAAATTTGGAAAATATTCGTCGGTCATGACCGTAATTGATTACTGCACTCACTTTGCAGTATTTTTTCCGATCACGAGCACCACTTCCGATTCTGTCGCGGATGCATTCCTGCGACAGGTGATTTTCCGGTATGGGGCGCCTGAAAAGGTCATCTGCGACCGGGGTTTGGAGTTCATCGGCCCGGCTTTTCAAAAACTGGCTGACAGTTTTGCATACAAAATCCATTTTACCCTTCCACGTAATCCCAGGGCGAATGGCATGGCGGAACGAGCCCACAGGACGCTACAGCAAATCATCAGGGCGCAGTTCTTGGATCTAGGAAAAATCGGGCCTGGTGGCGCCGTGCTCAGGCGCAATTGGGTCGAGGAACTGGCATTAGCGTGTTTCAGATATAATTGCGCTGTAAATCGCGCAACGGGCTTGGCGCCGTTCCAAGCCCTACATGGCTACATGCCAGATCTTATTTTGAAAGTAGGCGCGAAATTCAAACGGGTTCGCGCTCATGTGTTGGTCGATGATGTAGACGCGCTGCGGGAAAAAGCACGAGCGCAGATTGGGGAAAATCCGACTAGGGAGCCAACCACAGCCCTAAGTGTGGGCGACGAAGTTTTTGTGAAACGACAATTTGGCTCCAAATTGTCAACCGATAAAAAAATAGCACCGCTGTGGTGGGGTCCCTATACGGTACTGGCTATTTTCAATAACGTGGTCCAGATCGAAGACGATTCCGGCCCCCGTGCAATCCCAATTGATTGTGTTTCGCGTTTTAGGCCGCCCACGCCACAGCCGCCACACTTGCCGCCGCCCGACCGGGAAGCCGCCAGGTCGAGCCATTTCGACATGGCGCCGCGCTGCTTCAAGTGCAAGTCGGTGGCGCACAAGGAGGCGAACTGCCCGGCCCGCAAAGAAGACCTCTTCGGCGCCATGGTCACTCCCATGGAAGCCGTCGCCGCCGCCCGCGGCCACAACCCGGCCCAGTACGGAAATTGGGTCAGTTCTGGCGAGTTTGGCCTGTGACTGAATGTAAGGAATTGTATATATTTTAGGTCGTTTTTGTTAATAATGTTGGTGTGAAGTGTTTTGTAAAGTTTTAGGTGTAAAAAGTACAGTTTGAAAGGAAATCGAAAAATTCTAAGATGTCGTTCTTTTTCAGCGCACGCACCCGGAAGTACAGCGGCTCATGCGGCACCTGAACGCCGGCGCCAACCCGACTGACAGCCAGGTTGTCGCCAAGGCGTGCACGTTCTGCGACAACTGGTTCCCGCAGAACGTCGTCGACCTGCAGTACGTCCCCACCAGCACTATCGCCGAGATCCTGGGCGCGCACATCGTGGGCCCCACCCCGGTCCGCCGCGAGTCCCTGCCCATTGCCACTTTTCTGTGCCAGTCCAACGGTGGGGCCGACCTGCCGCACTTGGCGCCCCGGGTCAGTTAGCATTCAAAACCCGTTTCATGTTATTTCTGAAAAGCAATTGAGCCCGTCAGAATTTTCTTGTAAATCGATCCCAGGGCACCATTTTTGCCCGTGCTTTGAAGCAGCCTTTTTGGGGCAAACCCCTGCCAGGGCTGGCTGAATTGCCCGGGCAAAAAGAACGCGACGAACAGCATCGTTGATACAACACGCAGTTCGTGGAGCGTGTGCGATCGGGGCAGCGTTACGCCCGCCGCGGCGACGGCAGTCGCCTCGGTCTCGCCAACCCGCCCCCCACGCACGGCGTGCAGAAGAAGCGCCGCCGCCGCGGAAACGACCGCCGCCATCGCAATCGGCTGGCGAACAAAGTCGCGGCACAGCTCCAAGATCAGGTTGGCTCTAGTCTACGAGTTGTACAGTAATATTGACATCTTGACGAGCGCTAGGTTGAACATATGTCTCCTTTATTAGCTCTCGATGGGCACGCAACCTCGGGCCGTGGCCGCGCAGGAAGCCGTGCGCACCTGGCCGCCGGCCGCCGCCGCGTCGACCATGCGCTCCGTCGTGCTCGTAGCGCCCGAACAGCTGACCGCGCCCCCCGTGCTCGCGCCGATCGTGCTGCCGCGGCGCGGCGCCGTGGACCGCGTCCGCCGCCAACTAGACTTCGCGCCCACAGTCGCGACGGCGGTGAGTTTTTCACGACCTATAGGCCGATGTTTCCACCCCATGGCCATGTATTAAACCGTAAAAACATACAGAGCGGCGCCAACACGATTCCCATCGGCCAGCCCCCCGCCGGCCTCGAGCAGTTTTGGGAGAAGACACCCGGGGTTCGTTTTTAGTGTGGGGCTCGTTTTTGTCGGGGAGAAGTAAAAGACAGTGAAAGTGTGAATGATGTTTGAGTTTTGAAGTTTTGTGGAGTGTTCTCGTGGTTTTTTTAGATTATTTGGCTAGTGAAAGTTTCGGGAAGAAGTTTGAGGCATTTTTTCTTATGTTCGCTTGGTTGAGGTTCGGGACAGCGTTGTTAAGAGTGTCTCGAGCCCAGTTATGAGATAACTTATACGCATGTGCGTAGGCGAATGCCGCTTTGGTGGCAGTTGTGCCGCCGCGGCCGACGGCGGTGGTACCCCCGAACACGCTGATGGCCGAGCCCAGCGTCAGCATGGAGCCGCAGCCGGGCACGCCGCACACGGGCATGTCCGATTCCGATTGGACGCCGCAGACGCCGCCCGGCAACGCCGACGTCCAGCTCAGCCCTTTCACGCCGGACGCGAACCCGGAAGGGGAGCAGATGGCAGCGGCGCTGGTGGTGAGTATTGAACAAGGTGGACAGGGTTTTCCCATGAGACAAAGGGTTATAGAATGGCGCGACCCGCAGCTCGGCGGCGACGACGACGTGGTGGCCGGCCCGCTCGACATGGACATCGACGACGAGCCCAGCGACGCGTACTTGCCCGACGAGTAGCTGAGGAAGGCGGCGTGTAAAAAGGGAATTTTTTTTTGGTATTTGGCTGGGTAATAAGTTTGTTTGCGAGCGATTTAGTAAAAGGGCGCTCCCGTAAAGTTGTCCGAAGTGATTTAAAACGTGAATGGGGCGGCCCAGGGTTTTGTTTTAAGTTTTGCCATTTTTTTTTGATGTCTGTACAGGTGTTGTCGTTTTTTTTGGTAACATGTCACTGAAGGTTGACCTTTTCACTGTGTTCTAATTTGGGCTCTACGGAGTCGTAATTTTTAGTTTTAGTTTTTCTCGCTAGGTTAGTTGCACCTGGGGGTGGGGAGATTTGGTCCCCATGTGCCTTTTCGCCCCGTTTTTAATTCGCTTTCAGGGTGTACAGTGTGCTCGCTCGCGGGCAAGTGGTTTTAAAAGATTTCTGATCGGTGGTGCGGGCACTTGTTTTGGTTGTTTTTTTATCTCACTTGATGTGTCTGTTTTACGCGTACCGGTACAATGTCGCAGGTATTTTTGTTTGATTTTTGTCATGGTCTCCCCCTAGTGGGCATTGTCGAGATTTTTGTTTTATGGCCAGACAGTCGGCGTTTTGGCCCCAATTATGTGTAGCCGGTGCCGTCTTCAGTGAGCAAAGAAAACCCGACCCCTCGTTTTTTTGCGGGGGGAGGAATGAGGTGACTTCGGTCGCCTTGAGTATCAGGGCTTTTTGGCGCGATTTCGAATAAGTGGTCCGTCACGGAGATAGTGCGGCCACTTGGCTAATCACGATTAAGCTCGGGGATGCAAGCTCCGCCCACTGAAGCCGGCAGCGGCTTGCGCATAAAAGGGACGCGTAAAGGCCGGCTGGCCTCTAGTTGGAGTTTTTGGAAAAAGAAAGTAAAGTTTTTTTGGCCGCTTGAAGTTTTCGACTTTCGTATTGGTTCTTTTGGCTTTTGGTCGTCTCGGCTGCTCTAAGGGTCAACTCGCGCGCGCTCAGCCTGCATGGGTAAGTTGATCGGCTTGGTTCAAACCGTCCCGCTGGACGTTCGCTTTCTTGCTTAGACATCGCTTTGTCTCTCTGTGGTTGTTGGCACGCTGCCAACAACGTTCGAAATACCCCAGTCGCTTCTGGGCGTTCTTGATTAGGGAATCTGCCGTCTACACGACAATATGTTGACACAAGGTCATATCTGGGAGCTTTTAAAAACAACGTTTTTTTATTTAAAAAAAACGTTGTTTTTTTAAAAAACATCGAGTTAAAAAAACGTGTGTTTTTTTCAACCCTATTCGCAGCCTTGTAAGATTTTTTGTAAATGAGCTTTTTTTCATATGAAATTTTATGAGAAATGACAGGGTCAATTATATTTTTTTACTTATCAAAAGCTAAATTTTTGGTACAAGTCAGGTTTTGGTTAAAGTCAGGAACGTTCCATGAAGGACAATATGCAAACGAGTCGAGATAAATTTTTTGGCGGAAATTATAACTTACAATCTATCTATCTAATAACTCAACAGCCATAAAATTTATGTCCACAATCGACATTGTATCATGAGTCACTCAGCCATTTTAAACAAAATCTGATTAGATTTTTATAAATTGTTTTTAAATCAAGCAGCTGAAAATTTGTTTTGAATTCTTTTCCCAACTCTAGTCGGCTGAAAACATCCCAGTTGAAAAATTATCACCTTTTTCGGGTGCCTCTCTGGTCATGCAATCAGCAGTGGCAGCCGTCTGAAGATCTACGCCGGGTTCACGGAGCTGTCGCTTGGCCATCGTTAAGAAAATCACAACACTTTTCAAATTAGCTTCCTATCGGCTGCACACTGCCAACTGCACAATCCTATAGATCACATCACTCGCACTTCACTCGTAAATAATGATGTCCGCCACCTGAAACAAATGGAGAGAACAATTAGGCAAAAAGCGAACGATAAACGGCTGAAACATTGGGACTTGTTCGGTCTTTGGCAGCCGAACGAGACACTGGCTGCGCGGCACGGTGCAACACTGCGGCAAATGGGACCGCCGCGTACATATTTATGTAAAGCTCGCAGTGCAATATGCATTCAAAAGCACCGGGTGGCACTAAACCGGCGCGACTGCAAAATGAGAGAATGACCACAATAGGAGGCAGATTCTGGCCGCCGCGCCGCGACCCACCGTGTACGCAAAAGCGAAATACGCGGACAAATACGCACGTGTTATGCAAGCGGGGCGAATGCGGCAGCAGGGGCGGATCGATCGGCGGTTGGGGCGGCGGGCGCGAGCTGGAGCGAAATGAGGCACGCGCAGAGACCGCGCGCGACCGGGGCGACGCGAAGCACACGCGAAGCCGGTCAGGCGGCGCGCGGCCGTGCAACAATCACACACGCCGCGAGCGCCAGCTCATCACCGCTTGTCGGCGACACGCGGCCCATTCCATTTAGAGGCGGCGGCGTTGCTCGGCGCCACGCGCGCAGCCGGCCGCATATCAGTGAACGCGGCCGCGCCGCGGGGGGGGGCACAAACAGCTTTCAGCTCGCTCCAGCTGCACCTAGCACCGGCTTAAACGAGGCCGGTCGCGCGACGCCGCCGCGCCGGCTGGCGGCAGATCAATACATTAGACAGTGAGTGACACAACCTCGCGGCGTGTCGTTCTTCGCCGCCGCCTATTCAAACACCGGCCGTGCAAAATGTCGCGCCGCCGCGGCGTCAAGGCGGGCGACCGTCGAAATTGTGCCGCGCGCGCGGCACTGGCCAACGTAATGAATATGCGACCTAACATACATAAATTTATTTACGCGCGCGCAGGTATTAGACTTGATTTCTGTTCACAACATGCGTTTCGTCGCCAAAAACTGAACGTAAATGCGGCCGCACGAACGACATGTGTGGCGGCATAACACGGGGTGTGTCACTTCAAACTTACGCTGATAACGATGGGATGGGTAAATCATGTAATTTGTGGGCACCAATTTTTACTCAAGGTAGCTATACTCCAGTTACTTTAGGCCTTGAACACCTGGTTCAGGCTGGAAGCGTGCCAATGATATAATGCAATTCAAATGAAAAGATGAAATATTTACTTCATTTGTTTTATGTTAACTATGAATTTTTAAATCTTTTTACAATACTCTTCTTTATCATTGGCACGTTTCCAACGAGACATAAATCAGTGCGAGCGCAGAGTTTCAAACCGCAGAGTATGGAGTATAATGTAAAAAAACAATGGCTGATTGGTTGGCGTTCCTAAGCTATTTATCAATACACAAGAAAAGCGGATTTCCTATTTTCAGAGACCGACGACGCATTAGTTAATGTTCAAATCTGATACAGATCATGTTTAAATATTGTTATACACAGACTTAACAAAGTAGAGGGAATCCCTGCAGATAATTAAAAACCAATTACCCTCATAGTACACTTAGACAACGGAGTTGCAGCTCCTAAAAGATTTTCGGCGGCGCCGGGTTCAAAACAAATTCCCCGCGCAAAAACCGTTCAAGTTTGAAAAATGACAGCGCGCGGCAACTATTTAGACGCTGGACGACTGCCAACTCGCGGCTGGCCGCGTTCAAAATCGCAATGATAACACGCGCCGCCGCGCGGCGTGATTAGACAAGCACCCAGAAAACAGTTCCAAGCGAGAAAACGAGTCGAGCAGAAGCGAAATGGGATCCAGGTGCGCCGCGGCGGCGGCAGGGGGAAGGACGGGAGGGGCGGCGGCGCGCCGCTTCGTATCGATCCGGCGGCCAACTTGACGCGGCCACTAAAGCATTGAAGGAAGTGAAAACACAGCGAGTATGAAACTACTGGAGCGGCGTGTTTCGCTGCCGCGCGCGCGCGCCAATAAGCAGTCAAGCTGGCAGCACGTCTGATTCCAACCTCGGGGGATGGCCGGCGGACGCTTGAAAAGCGCTCAGTTACGGGTTTTGTGCAGCGTGAACACAATTATATCTACCGAAACAGAACGTGCTAGATGTCCAACGTCTCATTGTTGACAGGCGCGGTTTCAGGAATGCCGCGAAATGGCATGCGCTCCTGGAGAACACTTTGCCGAAGGAAAGCAGCGGGGGCTCAATGAACCAGACAAACTCAGAAGGCAATGAAATATGTATGTATCCTGGTAGTAGTGATGGAATGGCGCCATGGCGCTGGCGCCATTTGAGGGCGCCAAAGGGCGCCGCGCCATGGCGCCATTGGCGCTTGGCGCCCTTTTTCTGTGGCGCCCTTGGCGCCTGGCGCCCACATTCTGAAAGGCGCCATGGCGCCCTTGGCGCTTGGCGCCCTTTTTCCGTGGCGCCCTTGGCGCCTGGCGCCCTGCCATAAAAGGGCGCCAAAAAGGCGCCAGCAGGGTTTCAAGGTGAGTGCTGTGTGAATGAAAAAAATAATGAAAAATGCATCTGTGGATGATCTAAATTCGTCAGAAAAATGGACGAAGTGATGTGAGTCGGTGGAAATCTTTCGTCCAACGTTTCATCAGATGTGTCTGATGGATCAGAAGACAAGAATGATGGACCGTCGAACTTGCAAAATTATTTTAAAAAAGTATTCAAATCGTTGCAATTCCGTTTTTGTCCATTTCAGGGAAATATTGATTGGAAAAGCCTATTTGAAGTGAATGGATTGTTATCAAATGACAATTTCCATTGTGTTTGAATTCGTCATGTGGATTTTATTGAAAAACATTTTGTTGCCAGATGTGTTTTTGTTCATTACATCCTGAAGAACGCGAATTAAGACGTGAATGCGTGTACCACGGTGCTGTAGCACCATTTTTAGCACAAGCAGGGTGTTGTAGGCACTTATTTTTCCTGGCGCCCTTGGCGCCTGGCGCCCTATCTTCCAAATGGCGCCATGGCGCCCTTGGCGCTTGGCGCCCTCTATCCGTGGCGCCTGGCGCCCACTTTCCGAATAGCGCCATGGCGCCCTTTTTCTGTGGCGCCCTTGGCGCTTGGCGCCCACTTTCCGAATGGCGCCATGGCGCCCTTGGCGCCTGGCGCCATTTTTTCTAGCGCTTTTCCATCACTACCTGGTAGAAAGGAACATGGTGTTGGTTATCAGACTAAATGCACTTGACACTTGGTCAAGTAATTGGTTAAAAAACCCAAAACACAGATAACGTTTTAAACAGGATTTTGCAGTTGCACTACGGTTAAAATTTTGTTACAGTTGGCAATGAAATTAGAATGGACCAGAATACCCACAGTTCAGAAAAAAAATTACTGGGCTCATCATATGTATACATATTTTTTTAGAGAAGAGGGGGCTTTGCATAATAAATAGGACACAATAGCTATATATAGCTATATAGCATTTTGCATAGGCACAAATATAAGTGATAAAAAAGTCAACATTGTTGATGACATAAAAATAAAAATTCTATACTATGCTACCATCTCTAAAGCCCAACAATATTCATTTGACAAATTATGCACCAGCACCAGCAGATTGAACTTGCATGAGCCGATTTCTGCATTTTTTCACGGTGGTAGTTTTTCCCACCGCATGCATAATGTCAAACCAAGGAATAGCTAGCAGATGTGGCACTTTCCATTGTGTTTGAAATGTTCTTTATCGTTGTAGCACAGTTCGATATTTCCCAACGAAGTCTACCGCATGCCACACAGTGAAACTGCATCATAATCATCAACACTCTGGGGTATTCTAGATTTCGACCTTCCGGGGGTTGGATAGGTGGCAAATCGCTCCTCCGGAGAGATACCGTATTTCCTCGAAATACCCCCCCTCAAAATGGGCACCATGGATTTGTGGTCCGGGAAATGCATAACATACGTTCAAAACACTCACTCTGTTACGTTAGAATATCGTTTATACCATCTACATCCTTATATAAGGCTGTAAAAACTTAAAAATGGTGGTTATTGTTGCATTTTTCACGTTTTTCTCTCAAAATTCTCACTCTGAAACAATAAACCCCCGGGGGGTATTTCGAGGAAATACGGTAGCTGAAAAAAATGGGCGGGGCGGGGGGGGGGGTTGGGGGGCATTCGGGGGCGCAATAGGCTTTTTCAAGGTGTAGAAGGAAGAAAAATCGCTGTTAAAAATTTGCCTCTGGGATATATGGGGAGTTTCATTCCAAAAACGCATATATACACAATTTTCAATTTTTCAAAATCGCATTTTAAAGTTTGAAGATGGCCTGACGGTGCTATGTTTGGGCGACAAAGCTTGCCTTGCACTTTTCAGATAGATCTGACATTTCTCTACAATTTTTGTAATGACAAATTTTGTTGGCCAGGAAATATTCAGGGAGTTATGTGCGATTTTGTAAGTCACCCAAAATTGGGAACAAATCTGAACATTTGAAATTAAATGTTCAATAACTTCTTAACGCTGCATCGTAGGCAAAAACAAATTACATCACTGCAAAGCCCGTGTCTCTAGTGCAAAATAGATTTGGAAATTCACATATGCATTTTTGGAAATGAAACTTTTTTTTGTATGGGAATTCCGGCCAGCTCTTCGCGGCCGCTCCAAAGCACGCGTGCATTTTTGGAAATGAAACTATTTTTTGTATGGGAATTCCGGCCAGCTCTTCGCGGCCGCTCCAAAGCACGCGTGCATTTTTGGAAATGAAACTATTTTTTGGATATGTGCATTTTCGATATGAAACTGCGGCGGTCTGAGATGAATTTATACATTTTCGATGTGAAAGTCCTGTTTTTCATAGGGGACTGGTCATGGATATGTGAACTTTCGATGTGAAAATTGCGATTTTTTGAAAATCGGTACCACTGTATCTCGGGAACGAAATGGACTATAATGCTGATTTTTTTCTAAAATGTGAAAAACTATACGTGGAGGTCAAATCCACGCTTAACTCGATTTTTCTGGATTTGGCGCTTGTGAACTTTTGGAATGGGACTAGGGTTGGAAAAAAACGTTTTTTTAAACTGGATGTTTAAAAAAACAGCGTTTTTTAAATAATAAAAAACGTTTTTTAAAGCTCCCAGATATGACCTTGTGTCAACATATATAGGTATATCAGACAGTGGTAATACTCTGTGATGTTATATATGACCATATAATGTCTGTGGAGCCATGGGATAGCATTATAAGTGGTGATTTGTGTCAAAAATATCCATTTTTCGTTGACATATCGTTTGTATATCGCCTTATAGTCAAATGTACATCACTTCAGGTAAAGTTTGGCACAGAATAGTGATCAAACAAAGTTATAAAAGGAGGTTGTTACTTTGGGAGTGAAGTTACACACTGTGGAGGTACATGGAAGCACATTGCCTCAATATTATATACTACAGCAACATTTGATGGTTTATTTGCCCATGGTATTACATAGAAACAGGGGTCTCGAATGGGGGGGGGTTGGGGGGGGGGGGTTACCCCCCCAAACCGCCCAGCTATCTATCTATCCCGGAGGCTGCTCAGCTATCTATCTATCCGGAGGCAAAATTTTGGGCTACTACCCCCTAAACCCCCCCCCCCAGATCGCCCAGCTATCTACCTATCTCGAGCGATTTTTCAGAAACTATACCCTAATTTTCGCTCAAAATCGCTATTTTTCATACCTATATATAGATTTTCACCTCCAAAATCACTGGTTCATGCGTCTAACTGCCTATTTTCAGCTATTTTAAGTACTATATGCTCTTGTATACCCATTTTGAGCTATTTTACACCTACTTTTAGCGATTTTTTTCCCTTTTCTTCCTTCTATGCCCCGAACAAGCCTATATATCGAACCACCACAACCCCCCCCAAACCCCCCCCCAACCCCCCCCAGAAAATTTTTCAGCTATCTATCCCTCCGGAGGAGCGATTTGCTATCTATCCAACCACTCGGAGGGTCAAAATTCAAGATACCCCTGCATAGAAATGGATACTTTGATACTAAAAATGCCACAAGACCAATGAAAACGACCACCAATGTCAATTTGTGTGTGAAATTGCGCGCTTGTGCGCAAAAATTTTGCAAAATACCTAGTGCTCAGTACTAAAAATTTCGACCGATGTTAAAAAAACAACATTTCGGACGTCATGTTTTTTTTTAAAAAAACAACGTTTAAAAAAAAAAAATGTTTAAAAAAACATCGCCCAACCGTAAATGGGACTCCCCATATAGATAGAAAGCTGAGCGGCCTCCGGGGTACGTTAATAGCTGTGCGGTTTGGGAGGGGGGTCACCCCTCAACCCCCTTTTTTCTCCCCCAGCATGTAAACTCCTGTTTACCTCGGTCCGCACCTTTGTGATTTTTTTATAAAAAGTTTGTTGTCGCGACCCCCACCTAACTTTACAGTGAATTTCACCCTATACAAAAAGTAGCCCATAGAGTCGCCTAAACGCCCATTGGGGCACCCCCCATTGTAACGCCATGTGGGCGGTGTAAACAGCCCACACATTTTTTTATACCAAAATGCAGTGATCACCTTGCTCCATACGCGTTTTATCAAATGATTATATTCTGTCAGTCAAGGCTGGAAAACTGCTTGAATGAAAGAAAGGAGTCCTAGCTTAGTGCCAAATGTCATTTCAACGGCTAAT
>CAXIWS010000529.1:0-20509 GCA_964036195.1 Sphaerolaimus hirsutus | reverse complement strand
CCCGTTTCGCACAGGCATCATTTTTGTGCGAAACGGGCATTTGTGCGAAACGGGCATTTGTGCGACACGGGCTTCACGCGTGTGCGAAACGGGCGTTTGTGCGAAACAGGCGTATGTGCGAAACAGTGCACCCTCTAATAAAACTACCTAATAAAAAACCCCTAAAAACGGCTCCACCTTCGCAGGGCCCCGTTTCTTCGCGGTGCGCTCGCAGCCGGGCATAAACAGGTACCTGCCCCGGCGGGTGCGCGCCCAGGCCCGGCCCTACGGCGGCAGGCGCTTCTCCTTCGGTCGGGTCACTGTCACTAGCGCACATCACAAACCACGATTTTGTACTAGGATTTCAAAAAATTTCCTGTGAAACAATACCCCCCCCCCCTCGAAATACCCCCCCCCTCGAAATACCCCCCCCCTCGAAATACCCTCCTCGAAATACCCCCCCCCCCCCCCTCGAAATACCCCCCCTCGAAATACCCCCCCTCGTTTAACCCCCCCCCCTCTCGGGAGCACTATGAAACAATCACCCCCCGGGGGGTATTTCGAGGAAATACGGTACCAACAATAGTGAAATCCCCTGATAAAATAACTGACAACTGAGAAAATGATGTATACCTCAACTATAATTTCTGTCAATTTCAGGTCGAAGGGGCTGACAAATTGACAAATTTGGGACGCATCTAGTCGTACTTGTGATTGTCATATACTTAAATAGTTTTTAAAACCTATTTATTTTATTTTATTTAGCATTAATCGCAAATGTGTCGTATACGCATATTGTAAAGGGTAGCGTGCATGTCAATGTGTTTTTAGTGTTGTGATTACAGCCCATTAAATTTATTTATGGTACTGTAGAATTCATTACGTTTCATACTCAAGTCCGGTGATCAGGGGTCTCCAGGATTTTGGCCCTCGCGGGGGCTGGATAGATAGCAAATTGCTCCTCCGGAGGGATAGATAGCTGGAAAATTTTTCTGGGGGGGGGCTGGGGGGGGGGCTTGGGGGGGGGGCTGGCGGGGGGCACAATATATAGGCTTTTTCAAGGTTAAGAAGGCATAAAGGGGAAAAAATCGCTAATAATCAGTTAAAAGTAGCCAAAAGTAGGTATAAAATGGCTAAAAATAGGTATATAACCATGTATATAGCCGGAAAGCACGATTTTGAAGGTAAAAAACTATAAAATGGTGCGAACATAAGTGATTTTGAGCGAAAATTGGGGCAAAATTTCTCAAAAACCACTCCAGATAGATAGATAGCTGAGCGATTTGGGGGGGGTCTTTTGGGGTAGTAGCCAAAAATTTTGCCTCGGGATAGATAGATAGCTGAGCAGCCTCCGGGATAGATAGATAGCTGGCCGATTTGGGGGGGGGCAGCCCCCCCCCCAGCCCCCCCCCTAGGAGACCCCTGCCGGTGATTATTGAAAAAATAGATACTGTATTGACTAATTCACTCGTATTGTTGGTTGGACATCTATTATACCATATTATCTTAATGAAGTTGTGAAAAATGTTCAATTGTCTGCGGCTCAGTAATAATAAACCTGGTAAATCACACGTCTACCCACGCAAGTGCAGAAACGTAATTGAGATTTTTTGGGTGCATAAGAAACAAAAACCACTGTTTTAAAATCAAACGGCTGCAAAAATGGCACCAGAGAAATTGTGATTGGTAGGGAAAGCAATGACTTTTGCATTTTTTTTACTCATTTTAATGTTTTCTTAGGTACAAACAATTCTATCTTTTACGTTTCCCTGTGTAAAATTACTGGTTCCCTTTACTCACTTTTTACGCAGCATAAAAGTAAAAAAAATACATAAAAAATACGGAACAAAATGCCTGGCCTGCATTTTGCATGCCTGCATTTGCATGCCTGAATACTGCATTTTGCTCTGGCGCCATTGGCGCTTGGCGCTGGGGGTCGGAAAAGCGCCATGGCTCTTTTGGAGCGCCAAAGTTCTGGCGCTTTTCACATCACTGGTCTCAAAATTTAACAGCTAAACGAACAAGTTATTTCACCCACCCACCGAGGTATATTTTAGCACAATGCCTTGAGAAAATTACACGCTGATATAATTTCTCAGCGGGAAATCTGCCGTGGGAATGTGGATCAAAAGATCAAATAATTTCGGCATACCTAATTTCCTTGCAGCTTCCACACTGGAAATGCGTGATGGATTTCGGTGATGCCTAAGTATCAGACAATTAATTGTACTACAAGAGTGTCTGGTACTAATTTGAGTTGCTAAGTTACCTATTTTACATGGGCATATTAATTCAAGAAAATCGGCTACAAAAGCATTTTTGTACTTTTTGCCACACGACTTGCCTTTTTGCCATTTTTGAAGTAAATACCTTAGTGTATTTTCTCTATGTTTTATTCCAAGTACGTAGATCGTTTTTTTCTTTTTCAATTTTTAACCGCTGATGATATCTAAATATCGTATTAGATCACAATTAGCATTGAAAAAATGGCCGATTTCGAGAAAATATAATTTAATATTATCTCAGAAAATCTCTCGAGAAAAAATATAATTAAATCTCTTGGGTCATTTTCGAAAATATAATTAAATCTCTGAGAAAATCTCTTGCACTTCAAAAAAATCTCAGAAAATCTCTCAACTTGAGTGATGTTTTAATAGATATTTCAAGGTGTGTGAACCATTAAGAGTAGATATTAACAGAGTTGTTAAAATACCGGTATTTTTGGAAAGTGTAAGTGTAAGTGTAAATACACTTTCCAAATTTTGAGTATGGATACAAAAAGTGTAAGGTATTTTAAAAATACCTAGGAAAGTGTAAAAAAGTGTAAGTGTAAAAATTTTTTTAAGAAAGAGCTCTCACTGTTGAGCATTAGAAAACAACGCTGTTCTCACCTTTAGATAAATTGATTTGTCATTTTCATGCATTATTTCACATTTTACGGCCTTTTATGAACCATTTCAGACTGTAACAAATACTGTAGTGGTATGAAGTTCCCTAATAATGGCACTTTTTCAGTGTTGATATTTTACTGATTAAGCGATGCGATACACACCGTTTAAATGCAAGAATGGACATGCAGCAAATGTCAATGCAAAAGTTGACTTTGTGTCCAGCTTGTGAATTTCCATTGATCTAGTCCTTTTTACAAAAGTATGATGAAACTGTAGAATACCATGAGTACTGATTGTAGATCAAATGCTAGTTTGTACATTTGCCATATGTTTTACATTCAATGCATTTTTGTACATGACCCTATTTTATGCTTTCTCAAAAGCATAAAACAGGGCCATCTGAAAGAAAAAAAATACACTTTCTGTACCCGGGTATTTTGCCCAGGAAAGTGTAAAAAAAGTGTATGGGTATTTTATGAAAGTGTAAGTGTAAATGTAAATATAAATACCCATTTACCCGGGTATTTTGGGTAAGTGTAAATACACTTTCACAACTCTGGATATTAAGCACCATATGTATTGTTTAAGCTTTTCATTCACGACTTCAAATGTTGTAGGGCAAAAGTTCTCAAAAATACTGTCACATTTTCTGGGAAAATGAATTATTTTCGTACTGTATCATTGTACTTAAATACATGAGCGCATCAGTAAAAGTAAAACAATTTATTTATTTTATTTACCGCATTTCCTCAAAATACCCCCGGGGGTTATTGTGTCGAGGATTTTGATAAGGGTTAAACGAGGGAGTATTTCGAGGGTTTTTTTATTTTACCACAAATTATTCGCACTCCCAGTACTAATTTGTTGTTTGTAAGATAGGTCGACGTAGAAAAAAGCAACAATAAGCACTATGTATAAGAGTCTAAAGACTTCTTTAAGTATTTATGTAGATCGTATAAACCATGTTCTAATGTAACACAGTCATTGTTTTTGATGTGTGTTCTACATTTCCTGGATCACAAACCCAAGCTTTAGTCATCTACGTTCTCTTTACACTCAATTTGGGGGGTATTTCGAGTGGGGGCGGGCTTAAAAATTCATAGTGCCTATATTGAAGGGAGATATTTCGAGGAAATATGGTATTTTCGTGTTCTGTACTCAGAGAGTGAGTAAAATACATTACATTTACATCAACTCAATGTAAGGGAATAAAAGGGCATATAAGGGAAATGGGCAATAGTTGCTGGCAATTGATCACTGCTAAATTGTTTCAGTCAAGGAACCTCCAACAATATAGCCCAGCAAATATTCACTATTCACCATATTTTCACTTTCAGCCATTGAATTTTTTTGCATTTTTAGCTAAATATGCAATAATTGCTTAAAATCAATACATCACACTTGCTGTGATGGAGAGATTTTCTCGAGAGATTTTCACAATCAGGAGAAAATATAATTAAATCTCTCTGGAAAATCGTGGAAAAAAATATAAATCTCATAAAATCTTATATTTTCGGAGATTTTCTGAGATTTTTTAAATATAAATCTCCCAGAGATTTTTTCAATGCTAATCACAATAAGAGTTGAAGGGTGAAAGATTTTCCATCACTACAAACCAGACCAGCCCCCCCCCTAGGAGACCCCTGCCGGTGATTATTGAAAAAATAGATACTGTATTGACTAATTCACTCGTATTGTTGGTTGGACATCTATTATACCATATTATCTTAATGAAGTTGTGAAAAATGTTCAATTGTCTGCGGCTCAGTAATAATAAACCTGGTAAATCACACGTCTACCCACGCAAGTGCAGAAACGTAATTGAGATTTTTTGGGTGCATAAGAAACAAAAACCACTGTTTTAAAATCAAACGGCTGCAAAAATGGCACCAGAGAAATTGTGATTGGTAGGGAAAGCAATGACTTTTGCATTTTTTTTACTCATTTTAATGTTTTCTTAGGTACAAACAATTCTATCTTTTACGTTTCCCTGTGTAAAATTACTGGTTCCCTTTACTCACTTTTTACGCAGCATAAAAGTAAAAAAAATACATAAAAAATACGGAACAAAATGCCTGGCCTGCATTTTGCATGCCTGCATTTGCATGCCTGAATACTGCATTTTGCTCTGGCGCCATTGGCGCTTGGCGCTGGGGGTCGGAAAAGCGCCATGGCTCTTTTGGAGCGCCAAAGTTCTGGCGCTTTTCACATCACTGGTCTCAAAATTTAACAGCTAAACGAACAAGTTATTTCACCCACCCACCGAGGTATATTTTAGCACAATGCCTTGAGAAAATTACACGCTGATATAATTTCTCAGCGGGAAATCTGCCGTGGGAATGTGGATCAAAAGATCAAATAATTTCGGCATACCTAATTTCCTTGCAGCTTCCACACTGGAAATGCGTGATGGATTTCGGTGATGCCTAAGTATCAGACAATTAATTGTACTACAAGAGTGTCTGGTACTAATTTGAGTTGCTAAGTTACCTATTTTACATGGGCATATTAATTCAAGAAAATCGGCTACAAAAGCATTTTTGTACTTTTTGCCACACGACTTGCCTTTTTGCCATTTTTGAAGTAAATACCTTAGTGTATTTTCTCTATGTTTTATTCCAAGTACGTAGATCGTTTTTTTCTTTTTCAATTTTTAACCGCTGATGATATCTAAATATCGTATTAGATCACAATTAGCATTGAAAAAATGGCCGATTTCGAGAAAATATAATTTAATATTATCTCAGAAAATCTCTCGAGAAAAAATATAATTAAATCTCTTGGGTCATTTTCGAAAATATAATTAAATCTCTGAGAAAATCTCTTGCACTTCAAAAAAATCTCAGAAAATCTCTCAACTTGAGTGATGTTTTAATAGATATTTCAAGGTGTGTGAACCATTAAGAGTAGATATTAACAGAGTTGTTAAAATACCGGTATTTTTGGAAAGTGTAAGTGTAAGTGTAAATACACTTTCCAAATTTTGAGTATGGATACAAAAAGTGTAAGGTATTTTAAAAATACCTAGGAAAGTGTAAAAAAGTGTAAGTGTAAAAATTTTTTTAAGAAAGAGCTCTCACTGTTGAGCATTAGAAAACAACGCTGTTCTCACCTTTAGATAAATTGATTTGTCATTTTCATGCATTATTTCACATTTTACGGCCTTTTATGAACCATTTCAGACTGTAACAAATACTGTAGTGGTATGAAGTTCCCTAATAATGGCACTTTTTCAGTGTTGATATTTTACTGATTAAGCGATGCGATACACACCGTTTAAATGCAAGAATGGACATGCAGCAAATGTCAATGCAAAAGTTGACTTTGTGTCCAGCTTGTGAATTTCCATTGATCTAGTCCTTTTTACAAAAGTATGATGAAACTGTAGAATACCATGAGTACTGATTGTAGATCAAATGCTAGTTTGTACATTTGCCATATGTTTTACATTCAATGCATTTTTGTACATGACCCTATTTTATGCTTTCTCAAAAGCATAAAACAGGGCCATCTGAAAGAAAAAAAATACACTTTCTGTACCCGGGTATTTTGCCCAGGAAAGTGTAAAAAAAGTGTATGGGTATTTTATGAAAGTGTAAGTGTAAATGTAAATATAAATACCCATTTACCCGGGTATTTTGGGTAAGTGTAAATACACTTTCACAACTCTGGATATTAAGCACCATATGTATTGTTTAAGCTTTTCATTCACGACTTCAAATGTTGTAGGGCAAAAGTTCTCAAAAATACTGTCACATTTTCTGGGAAAATGAATTATTTTCGTACTGTATCATTGTACTTAAATACATGAGCGCATCAGTAAAAGTAAAACAATTTATTTATTTTATTTACCGCATTTCCTCAAAATACCCCCGGGGGTTATTGTGTCGAGGATTTTGATAAGGGTTAAACGAGGGAGTATTTCGAGGGTTTTTTTATTTTACCACAAATTATTCGCACTCCCAGTACTAATTTGTTGTTTGTAAGATAGGTCGACGTAGAAAAAAGCAACAATAAGCACTATGTATAAGAGTCTAAAGACTTCTTTAAGTATTTATGTAGATCGTATAAACCATGTTCTAATGTAACACAGTCATTGTTTTTGATGTGTGTTCTACATTTCCTGGATCACAAACCCAAGCTTTAGTCATCTACGTTCTCTTTACACTCAATTTGGGGGGTATTTCGAGTGGGGGCGGGCTTAAAAATTCATAGTGCCTATATTGAAGGGAGATATTTCGAGGAAATATGGTATTTTCGTGTTCTGTACTCAGAGAGTGAGTAAAATACATTACATTTACATCAACTCAATGTAAGGGAATAAAAGGGCATATAAGGGAAATGGGCAATAGTTGCTGGCAATTGATCACTGCTAAATTGTTTCAGTCAAGGAACCTCCAACAATATAGCCCAGCAAATATTCACTATTCACCATATTTTCACTTTCAGCCATTGAATTTTTTTGCATTTTTAGCTAAATATGCAATAATTGCTTAAAATCAATACATCACACTTGCTGTGATGGAGAGATTTTCTCGAGAGATTTTCACAATCAGGAGAAAATATAATTAAATCTCTCTGGAAAATCGTGGAAAAAAATATAAATCTCATAAAATCTTATATTTTCGGAGATTTTCTGAGATTTTTTAAATATAAATCTCCCAGAGATTTTTTCAATGCTAATCACAATAAGAGTTGAAGGGTGAAAGATTTTCCATCACTACAAAGAACATTTAAAACACTCCTACCGATGTAATTTAAGTTTTCTTATCCCATAATTCTTGCCTCGAAACGCCAATTCAACAATTTTTTCAGAAAATAATTACTCGAGTATGGAAATCACGAACTCATTTACCGGTTCCGCGCGCGTTGGCAGCGTGCCAACACCCACGATTAGCCAAAATATATTGTCGTATAGCGGATTGGCATATGAATTCGACTGCGTCCTGGTAGATGTCATAATTCCAGCGCACTTGCAGTTCAAAAACTATTACTACCGCTACCAGAATGCACCCTGGTTTTATGGCATCCGGCAACCATTGGTTTGTTTTGGCTTTTTGCAATTTTGTGTTGGTGATTGATGATATTGAACTGCCACTCCCCGACCCTGTCAAAGCCCTGTAAAATGTCAAATGACATTTGACATTTTACAGGGCTTTTTACAGGGTCTGGGAGTGTCCCCTGTTCGTTCGCATTACGCTACACCAACACGTGTTTGCAGCTCTAAATTAAGGATGCTCAAATTGCAAACACAGAAAAAAGTGGGTGTGTAATGTGCGGTGAAACGCTGTGAAGTGCCTTCACGCAGATGCACGCACAGTGGATATAGATGTTAAGATGTATTTAGGTTTACTTAACAAATATGTATAGGTACACTTGCGTATTCTGTTTAAAATATTTTTGAGTGGATGGAAGATCTTCACATCAAATCTTGTGAATCATGCGAAAGTGTTCTCACGCATTCAGCCCGTTTTAACACATATCACGATCAAATTTTTGGCAGTGAAAACGTCAGAGGTTGAAGCTTTCAACCATTTCTACCCACGCAGGACATGTGCTGCCTGAAATTGGACGCGCTGGTGTCGCAGCTGGGCAGCATGCGGAGGGCGGCGATCGCGGCTGCAGTCTGCCGGGCGACCAACGATCAGCTGAACGTGCTCAATGCGAACACCTGCAGCGAGCTGGTCAAGCTGATCGGCTTGATTCAGACCAATTTCGTGCTAGCTGTGGGATGGTTGACTGCGAATGATGTGACCCCCACGCTGGATGGTCGGTTTTGGGGTTATGTAGACAATTTGAAGGCTACACGTAGTGATGGGAACGTGCCGGTCAGCGTTGGTTTTATAAAAATCATTTGTATACAAATTGTATAAAAATTGTACAAAAATGTATTTTATTTTAATTTTATTCTTGTTTCATTTTATTTTATTTTATTCCAAAAAAATAATAAAATAATAAAATGGACCATTTTACAAAAATTTTACAAAAATTGTACAGAAATTTTACAAAAAATCAGAATCTTGCATGCAAGGTCAGAAAAATGTGATAATTAGACCTAAACATGAAAAACGTGTGACAAATTTTTCCATTACTTTGCAATAGTTGCATGCAGTAGGTATTTTTAACTAGTTGGAAGTGTTAAGTTACAATTATCGATAAGAATGGTTTGCATTTTCTGTAGAAGGATTACTGGAGTGTGCTGGGCGCATTTGTAAAATGTCATGCAAAGTGTCAATTGTCATGACAAAAGTAGTAAAGAGTCAATTGGCATCTCAAATATCAAGCAAAGTATAATTGTCATGACAAATGTTGTGCAAAGTGTAAATTGTGTATCTGAATCTTATGTTTTTGTATCCAAATGTTCACATAAGATTTGGTTACAAAAACAACAAGATTTGGACACAAAAGATAAGATTTGGATACAATTTGCTTAAAGTATAATTGTCATGACAAATGTAGTAAAAGTCAATTGGCATCTCAAATGTCAAGCAAAGTATAATTGTCATGACAAATGTAGTTAAGAGTCAATTGGCATCTCAAATGTCAAACAAAGTATAATTGTCATGACAAATGTAGTTAAGAGTCAATTGGCATCTCAAATGTCAAGCAAAGTATAATTGTCATGACAAATGTCATGTAGAGTGTAAACTGTGTATCTGAATCTTATGTTTTGGTATCCAAACCTTATATATTGGTATTCAAATCTTATGTTTTTGTATCCAAATGTTCACATAAGATTTGGTTTCAAAAACAACAAGATTTGGATACAAATATTAAGATATGGATACAAAATATAAGATTTGGATACAATTTGCTTTACAGTTTCCACTTTAATTTATATTTGTCATGACAATTGACACTTTACTTAACATTTTCATGAAAATTGACACTTTCCATTCCATTTCATATGACATTTTGACACTTTACATGGCTTGGGACTGCCCTAGCTCCGCGAATGAACAGGTTGAACTATAAACAACAGAAAAATTTTTTTACAAAAAATATGAATTTTATACAATTTTTACAAAAATATGAATTTGTATACAAATTTACAAAAATTTTACAAAAATACGAATTTTGTATACAATTTTTATTTTTATTTTGAAATTTTCCATTTTATTTTTTTAAATTTTATTCTTCAATTTTCCATTTTATTTTTATTTTATTTTTATTCTTTTCTGAGATTTTGCCAACCCTGGTGCCGGGTGCCAATCGCGCCATGGCTCCATTCGAAAAAATTGGTGCCAGGCACCAAAGTGTGCAAGAGAAAATGGCACCAGGGCCAGATTTAATTCTTGAGTAATGCGCCCTTCACGCCCAACAAATCGAGGCATATACCGTATTTCCTCGAACTACCCCCTGGGGGTGACTTTTTCACAGTGGTAATTTTGAGGGGGGTTAAACGAGGGGGGTATTTCGGGGGGGGGGTTATTATTTTGCCGGAAATTTTTTGAACTCCAAGTACCACGGGTCTCGAATGGAGGGGGGGGTGAGGTTTCCCCCCCAAGAAAAAAAAACTACCCAGCTGTCTATCTATCCCGGAGGCTGCTCAGCTTTCTATCTATCCCGAAGGCAAACTTTTGGGCTACTACCCCCTAAACCGCCCCCTAAATCGCCCAGCTATCTACCTATCCGCAGCAATTTTTTGAGAAATTGTACCCAAATTGTTGCCCAAAATCTCTACTTTTCATGCTTTTTTATAGATTTTCATCTTTCACCTTCATGTTCATTATTGCCTATTTTGGCTATATACTTATATACCTAGGTACCTATTTGAATCCATTTTTCACCTACATACTTTAAGCTATTTTTCTCCCTTATCTTCCTTTTACACCCTGAAAAAGTCTATATATTGAGCCCCTGCAAACCTCCCCCCACAACCCCCTCCCCCAGAAAAATTTTCAGCTATCGGGGGAGCGATTTGCTATCTATTCAACCACTCGGAGGGTCGAAATTCAAGGTACCCCTGCCCAGTACTAAATCGTTGTTTGTAACAAAACAAACGTTGAAAAATGCAAGAA
The DNA here is from genome assembly GCA_964036195.1 of Sphaerolaimus hirsutus. Classification (NCBI taxonomy): domain Eukaryota; kingdom Metazoa; phylum Nematoda; class Chromadorea; order Monhysterida; family Sphaerolaimidae; genus Sphaerolaimus; species Sphaerolaimus hirsutus. Next base: position 9,618 of record CAXIWS010000529.1, on the reverse strand, counting down.
AAACGGGGAAAGCTTAAAATCCAAGTGCGCACAATCCAATCAGTCATAATCCAATCAGATTTTGTGCGAAATCCAAGCACCTTCAGTGTAAAGTTACCGTAAATGCTCTAATAATACGACAGTCATACTATTTTTTTCAGCACATTTTTAGGTGTCGTACTATTGGAGATGTCGCATTATTAGAGAGTGTCGCATTATTGTTTTCATCGAATCAACAACTTCTCGGCCAGTGAATAGTGGCGGTTGTGAGGCGGCTGGCACCCTTGCGAACTGCCGAGCGACTCTTGCGAACTGCCGAGCGACTCTTGTTAACTGCCGCCAGCCGCCGCTTTGTCCAAAAGCGCCGAATACGCGGCTTCCGCAGATTGCCACATCGTTACGGCGCTTTTTCTTTTGATTTCTCAGGTGTCGCACTATTGAAGAGTGTCACATTATTGGAGAGTGTCGGATTATTTTCACACAACGTGCCCAAACCTGTCGCACTATTGGAGATGTCATATTATTGGAGACCTGTTGTATTATTAGAGCATTTACGGTACATGCATTTTTTTGTACATCAAGTGCAGCATTATCCAAGCAGAAATGAGGCATAATCAAAGCATAATCCAAGCAAGTAGTCTTCTTATGTAATTATGCATCTAAGTACAGTACAATGTAAATGTTCATGCAGCATTATCCAGTGTGTGCAAAGTTCACAAGCAGGTCAATGGAAGCAATTACAATGGTCAACGCCATTGCCCTCTGGCACCATTAGTGCTTGGCGTCGAGATCCAGAAAATTGCCATGGCACTTTTGGTGCTTGGCACCATTTTCTCTGGCACCATTTTTCTCTGGCTCATTGGTGCCTGGCGCTGGGGTTGTAAAAGCACCATGGCGCTTTCTGCGCTTGGTGCCAAAACCTTGGAACTTTTTCCATCACTTTTCCAGATTGATGTTGATTCCTTTTAATTGTGCCAACATTGGCAATTAGTTACACAAAAAAGGAAATTGACCCCATAGAATACATGAATACAGCATATTTGCTGTGTGTTAGGTGAGGGTAGGGTGTCAAATTTCCGTTTCCGTTTCCGTTTTCCGTTTCCGCCTTTCCGCAGGAAATTTTTTTACCTTTCCACTTTCCGTTTTCCGGCAGCTGAAACTTTTTTACCTTTCCGTTTTCCATTTTCTGGCAGCCAAAAAAAATTTTACCTTTCCGTTTTCCGTTTTCTGGCAGCTGAAAATTGTTTACCTTTCCATTTCCATTTTTCCGGCTGAAAAAGTTTTACCTTTCCGTTTCCATTTTTCCAGGCCATTTATCCATTTTCTGGCTTGATTTTCAGTTTTCTGGCATTGTTCCATTATTTTTCCAATCTGTATTTATTTTTTTCCACTATGGTGTTTTTAACTACCAGGTTCTTGTGTCATTCATAATTTTTATCTGTATCCAAATCTGTAAAAAAACACAAAGAAAGTAATTCTGGACACATACTTTGCAGTCCGCTGAGTATACTTTTTAACTGTTCAGTTACATCAAAGTTCACTTTTGCTAAATTCTTATTGTTGTTGTAGTGTATTTTTCTACTTTTTGATGAATTTTGTTGGTTCAGTTAAGCTTGAACTTCAAGTGAAGTTACTGGCATGATCCATAGGTGCAGAATGTACACCTACCACAATCAAAGCCAAACAGGCAAACCTGCATGCAGGTTTTCCATCTGCAAATCTGTCCATTTCCGTGCAAATTACACTTTATTTTTTCTGTTTCCATGAAAATTTAGCTTTCCATTTTCTGTTTTCTGGCATTTCATTTTTCCGTTTTCCGTTTTCCGGCAGAATTTTTTTTTTACCATTCCGTTTTCCGTTCTCCGTTAGGGTGTCAAATTTCCGTTTTCCGTTTTCCGTTTCCGTTTTCCGCAGGCAAATTTTTTCCGTTTTCCGTTCCGTTTTCCGGCTGCTGAAATTTTTTTTCCGTTTTCCGTTCCGTTTTCCGGCAACTTTTTTTCCCGTTTCCGTTTTTCCGGCTCATTTTCCGTTTTCCGGCTCAATTTTCAGTTTTTCTGCCTTTTTTCCGTTTTCCGCCTCAATTTCCAGTTTTTCCGCTTTTTTTCCATTTTCCGCCTCAATTTTCCATTTTTCCGCCTCATTTTACCCTTTTCTGGCTCAACTTTCTGTTTTCTGATCAGCCAAACTGGTAAAAATTCATGCAGATTGTCAATCATGTGAAAAATTTTCTGTTTCCAGCAAAATTACTGCAAATTTTTCCCACTTCCAGCAAAATTTCAGAAAATTTTATCCGTTTTCCGGCAAAATTTCAGCAAGTTTTTCCATTTCCGTGCAAATTTGATTTTTCCGTTTCCGTTTTTCCGGCCTCTTTTTCCGTTTTCCGGCTGCTGAAATTTTTTTTCCGTTTCCGTTTCCGTTTTCCGCCAAGTGCAAATTTTTTTCCGTTTTCCGTTCCGTTTTCCGGCTGCTGAAATAATTTTTCCGTTTCCGTTTCCGTTTTCCGTAAAAAAAATTTTTTGACACCCTATTCTCCGTAAAGTGAAAAAATTTTACCTTTCCGTTTTCTGTTTTCCGTAAAAAAAATTTTTTGATACCCTAGGTGAGGGGTTCTTGGATTATGCAGCATTTTGCATGGATTTTGCCTGGTTTTTGCTTGGATTGTGCTCGAATTTGGGTAGAAATGTTTTGCTAGGATTATATGGCATTTTGTTTGGATTATGCTGCACTTATGCTTGGATTATGCCCCATTTTGTGCTTGGATTATGCCTGCTTGGATTATGCCTGCTTGGATTATGCGCACTTGGATTATCCTGCTGACTCAGAAAAACTGTCAGTTACGTTCTATATACCTACACTGAATTTGGGGGGGGGGGGTATTTCGAGGGGGGGGGGTATTTCGAGGGGGGGGTATTTCGAGGGCGGTATTTGAAGTATTTCGGGGGGGCGGTATTTCGAGGAAATACGGTGAATCAAATGACCTTCAGGCAAGTTTAACGGATTTCGATACATAAAATTAAGAAAAATTTTAGTCGCATGTTTTTCATAACATTGCGACATCATTTTCACTCAAAGAATGCCAAATATCGCTGTCGGAAAGGTTAATGTCGATCAAAGTTTTCTTTTTGATTTTGTCAGACGCATAACTCGAGTAATGCGATCGATAAAATCAAAAAAGGAAAGTTCGGAAGATTGTCATTAGACTTTCCGACAACAAAACTTGGCATGCTTTGTGTGAAAACGATGTCTCACTTATGCTGCGATTACAGCTCGGGCGTAAAATTCACTGGGCGTAAAAATGATTTTGGGTGTAAAATTAATTACAGATGAATGGATAAAGATACGACATTGTTATTTCAGTCAAAGAAAGCTTAGATGCAGACGTTTCTTGTGTCCAAAGCTCATGAGTTTATCTTAATCGTACTGGGAGTTATGAATTTTAGCACAATTTTTCCAATTATGCGCTGTAACTGGCGTAAAATTAGGGCATAAAATTAAAAAAATTTGCGCCAAAATTCATAACTTCTAGTACAATTAAAATAAACTGATGAGCTTTGGACACAAGCAACATCTGCATGTGCCCTTTCTTTGACTGAAATTACCACGCCATATCTTTATCCATTCACCTGTAATTAATTTTACGCCCAAAAATCAATTTTACGCCCGTCCATTTTACGCCCGAGCTGTAATCGCAGCATTACATGCCTCGATTTGTCGGTCATGTAGGGCGCATTACTCGAGAATTACAGCTAGCCCGAGGGGTCGAACGGCGCCAGAAACAAGAGAGACAAACGGCGCCAGGTGCCAACATGGTGCCAAAAAATTCACTATATTTCAGCATGTGTATTTTTTGAGTAAACATAAATATGTATGTTTCAACAACTATGATTATCTGCCGCATCCCAGGTGGAGTACTATCCAGAGTAAGTTCCCACTTCCGCTGTGCAAGTCGGCTGGAGTCCAGCTACAGCTTGTTCACGCAGCCGGTGCCCAGGGATCACTTGCCAAAGATGCCGCCGCAGCACACCGAGCTCTCCCAGGTGACCGACTCAGAGAACAAGGTTTGTTTAAAAAAATTTCTTGAAAATGACAAATTCGCCCTCACAATTTTTGCCATTGAAAAACAGGCTGTGATAGAACAGGACTTTCCATATTCAGGAGTGTTGAACTTTTTATCAATGTGTCTTGTAAATTAGGTACCGTATTACCTCGAATTACGGCCCCCTTGAATTACCCCCCCCTTGAAATACCCTCGCCCCTAAAATTTGGACGAGCCACTAGAAAAGTGCTGAGGGATGAGTAAACTTGATTAGTGTTTATACTGGCCATGGGGACTCACGCACCTCGTAAAGTGTACAGCAAAGTGTCAAATACTATTTAAAATGTCAATCGAAATAAATGCCCTTCAGATGCATTTTAACAACATTTAATATTTCCATATACCTATCGCAGAACCACAGCAGCAGTAGTCTTGTGATGAAAAAGGGAGAAATTCCATCAGATCAGAATGGACCACCCGTCATAACCATCGATAGTGACACAGCTGATGTAAATGAAAGGAAGAATTTGTTTCCAAGAAAAAAGAACTCGCCATTAAAAAAGAGAAACGAAAGAGGAAATGGTTGGTTACTTTTTTCTTGGGTAAATATGGAATCAAAAAGGTGCATTGGGAGGGTATTGAAAGTGCAAACTACGTTTGTATTTGCACTGGCACCTTGCATCTAATACCCTAGGAATGCAATAAAGCACATGTCTATATTATATTTAACCAAAATACGTGAAAACGTTTTTCTTTTAATATTTAGTAGGGTGGGTGGGTTTCCAATAGAAGGTACAATTTGTCTACTTAATTTGTTCCACGAAATTCATAGAGGGGTTGTCTCCAGTTGAAGGGTCAAAAACTACTGGAATTGTGCCAAATGCATAAAAAGTATAGAATCTTAATGGGCTCTGTTATATGGTAGCTTTGGTCCATTGATTTGGTGCTATTTTGGGATAAAATGTTGGGTGAACTCTATGAATGATCTGTTGAGCAATACTTTGAACAACCTTGGCATTTGCTTGGCAGAACTCGAACAATATTGTAAGAAAAAATGGCGAAAAATCCAGAAGATCGGCTTCCAATAGAAGGGTGTGTTAGAATGTTGAGGAAAAATAGAAAAGCAGCCTTCTTTTTCTATGAGACGAAATACGGTAAAGTCGGAAGACGTATCGCCAACAAACATTTTAGTCAATCTCTCCAGTGCTTGATGTCATTTTTGTGCAATATTTTAAGGATTGGAATGGAGCCAACGAAAGATTAAAAAAGTAGTTTAAACGGTAAAATTCTTTCACTTGCAACGAGCAATGTTGAAAATGTAGATAAATAGGGTGTGGCATGCACAGACGTTTTTCTTTAAATATTATTTTCTTTTTCAATTCCGAGCGTCCAGGTGCGACACAAGTTTCGTGTTCACTCTATTCACGAGCGAATTCTCACTCTCCGATTTTGTAGGATGAAATGTATGCCGACTTTATCTTAGGTATATCGTTCACCTGATATTTATTGTTCACCAATATTTTCAGTCAGACCGATCAGCCTGCCACTACTCAAGCTGCTGCAAGGTAAAAAGAATTGCATCTTCTGCGTTTACCAGCTGAGTGAATTCTCTGAGCACTGGGGCGACACCTGGCGGCAAACGAAAATGTTGGGGCACCTGCTGCGGCAACATCCAGAAAGAGTTGTGCTTGGATGATGAAAATACAGCCGAGATATGAAAATGCACCAAATTCATATTTCACAATTCAAAATATACATACTGTAAATCCTCGAATAAGTCCTCCACCTCGAACAACTCCACCTGTAGGCTGGGTGTGAGAAAAATAACCCCCCTCCTTGAACAACTCCCCCTTCCCTCTGACGGGTGGAAAAGACATAACTGTAAAAAATATCTCCCTCAGGGACTTATTCGAAGATATACGGTGTCTACTATCTTCTTTACTACCGTATTACCACGCAATACCTCCATGGGGGTTTATTATTTCGCCTGCAAAATTTGAGAGGGTTAATTCGAGGGGGGGCTTGTTCGAGGGAATTTTATTATTATTTCGTAAGGAGCGTACTGCAAAGTAGGCATTTGGTACCCAAAACAGGTAATAAATGTGCCCAAACAGGATCTATTTGGACATAAAAACGTAGATAGCTACTTAAACTTGTCTATGTGTAGCTGCAATACAAATTAGCAGTAATAAATACATCATGTACAGTGCATAAAGAGCCGGCAAATATAAATGGGTTTTTGATTTTGAAAAATTTAATCAATTTTCATCCGACCCCAAATAAAAGTTGGGGCGAGCCACCCAGCTCAGTTTGTAGCCCCAACATTTCTCTACAGGAACCCCCGGGATGACCCCTGTAGCTGCTCAGGTGCAGCTGCTGGGGCGCCTCCCGTAAAAAATTCTAAAATTCCGGCTGGCAAATATGAATGGGTTTTTGAAATCGATTTTTTTTGCGCTCTTTACACGTGAAGTGTAAAGAGCGCAAGTGTTTCCTATTTGGATATTCTGGTGCAGAAATTCACGCCCTTTCTTTATAGGGCAATTTCAAAGCATGAATCCAAGTATTTTGCATCCCAAAATGATGTTGAAAGTCGTGCTTTGACTGGTGAAATTGGGGTAATTTTTGACGTTATTTTCTAACCATCCAGCGGAATCTAACCCCCCAAATTGCAGACATGGGTCGCTTCACATGCCCAGCACAGATTGCCAACATTATCTGCCTCTGTGAGGCAGATAAAATAACTTTTTGTGATATTGCCCATGCTCTGGGCATGTTGAAGTGAGTTGCCAGCGCCTGTACAGCCGCTACAAGGCAACTGGCAAAGTTTTACAGCAAGTGGCACACAGGCACAGGCTCCTGGAATTCAATGCATTTGAACGGGCAATATTTAAGCATCATCAGCTGAAGTTTTGGATGCTTTCAAGTGACCGCCTTTATTTTTACTCCTAAAATCTCATTTTAAGCCCTTTTGTTTATAAAATCAACTCCAACTTTTTTTGATATGGGTGCAGGCATGGGGGAGGGGTGTGAAAAGATGCACCACATTGTGGTTCATATGTTGCTCAAATTTCAGTTGCCTTGTAGTCAGGCTGGCCGCGGCGGAAACCCTTTAAGGCATAAACACGTTACGCGTTGCCTTAAAGAGTTACCCAATACACAAGCGCGCTGGGCTCATGCATGCGCACAGGTGCAAGCACGCATAAACACGTCGCTAAAAGCGACTCCCAATTATTGACGCGCAGGCGCGCACACGCTAAAGTGTTTGCAGTCTGGAAACCCTCTGTTAAAGAGTTTCCATGAGTGCAAGCGCTTTAAGAATAATATAAACGCGCTGGGAAGCGCGTTGTGTGAAATGGACAGCGCCCTTCTACTTGCTTAAAATCGATTTTTCATACGAATTTGGTACAATGAATTACATGTAGGTATACATGTAATTATCTTCTAAAAGTTGACTTCAAAATTTTTGATGCCAGGCAAAAGTTTCGGATCGTTTTTGAACCCACAAAATTTAGGCAATAAAATCTGTGGTCCATCAATAACAAGTTATTCAAGTAACTTTCATTGTCTGCGTGAATACCTATATATGTATTCTCGGCGGACTTGATACTCTGCACTCGCACTTACTTATGTCTCATGTTGGAAGCGTGTCAATGATTATTAACGATGCTATTTTTGTAGAAACATGTGACCAATCATTGTTTTGAATATGGTGGCGTATAAAGTTTTATAATAGCAATGACGACTTTGTATGAAAAACTTTTGTATGAAAATCGAATGCTATAATTACGATTGGCACGCTTCCATCCAGCATGAACCACACGTGCAAGGTGAAGAGTCACTGAAGTATACTAGGGTTAGGAATTTCACAATTTTCGTTTTCAGTTCTCGGTTCCAAACAATTCTAGTGCAGGTATCGTTTACTCAAAATTTTTGGTTTGGGTGGGTATCGGTTCCAGTTTTCAGGTTCAGTTCCGGTTTGATTCTTTCTGTTGCAAAATGAAAATTTCAGTATTTAGCAGTTAATAAAATTATTGGGTATTGGGTAAAAGTGCTAGGTTCAGGTATCAGCTTCTGACCCGGACCTCGGTTTCGGTTCGGTTCATTTCATTTCGGGTCGGGTTCCCAACTCTAGGCACCATTATTCCTTTATCGAATAGTCAAATCATGTATCAATTTGCGTGTGAATGTGAACCCCATCCGAATAAAATGCAGAAAACTTCACATTGCGCTTACTATAACTGACTTCAGGGTGTGAATTTTCATGTGGGTTCATTCATCGAGTAACATTCCATCCCATCAGTTAAAAAGAGAAATGATGTACACGATCAATAATAACACTTGTTACTCATGAGGCAATTCCCAAAAAATGCCTTGCACGCCAGCGACGTTACACCTTACAATGATATCTAAATACCATATCCCATCTGGGGGCAGTCCCAAGCCCTGTAAAGTGTAAAGTAAAGTGTCAAATGTAAAGTCAAATGCAAAGTAAAGTGTCAATCAAAACCAAAAAGAAACGATTTTATTACTGAACTTTGCATGACAATTGACAGTTTACTTTGCATTTGACTTTACACTTGACACTTTACTTTGCATTTGACTTTACATTTGACACTTTACTTTACACTTTACAGGGCTTGGGATTGCCACCTGAATAAAAGAACAAACATAACATTTTTTCATCATATAAATATATCAAGTGTAGCGCATACTTAGCGCAGAATACAGCATAATTCAATGAATAAAATCTTGTGATAAATTTTGTAATCAAATATTCCATAGGAGTAACCAAAAAATTATGATGAAAAACTGCATAATTTTTGATTCCATATTCAGATGGTATATGGTAGGTTTCCATGCAAAGTGTGATGTCCGTTGAGCATACTAAACTCAGCGGACTGCATAGTATGTGCAGAATCCTACCATAATTCAATGAATAAATTTTTGTAATAAATTTCTTAATTAAATGTTCCATAGTAGAAACAAAATATTTTGATGAAAAACTGCATAATATTTATCTAACTGCCCGTTTATCTTAAATGTCTTTCCGCGCTCGCTCGCTGCTTTTTTTTCATTTCGCTCGAAGTCATTTTTTTTGTACATACAGCGTATTGATTATAAATTTGTGCAATAAATATGTGTCCGTATTGATTTTTTTGATCATTAACGCGATTCCGGGCTGCAAACACGCAGCCAATTTTATGTGTACGTGTTTACAATACGGGAACCACGCATGCCTAAAGCGTCTCCCCCCCGCAAGCGCGCAGGTGGCACATGCGCTGCGCGACTGCGGTCTGGGAACCACGCGCGCTAAAGGGTTTCCCCCCCCGCAAACACTTTAGTGCGCAGCCCTTAAAGCGCTTGTGATTTTGGCGGGCGCGCAGTGATAAACGCGCTGGAAACACTACGCGTTTCCGGCGCGGACAGCCTGCTTGTAGTGCTGTACAGGCGCTGGCAACTCACTTCAACATGCCCAGAGCATGGCCAATTTCACGAAAAGTTATTTAATCTGCCTCACAGAGGCAGATAATGTTGGCAATCTGTGCTGGGCATGTGAAGCGACCCATATCTGCAATTTGGGGGTCAGATTCTGCTGGATGGTT